>OMNV01003395.1:54990-95475 GCA_900303265.1 Brotula barbata
GGAGCCACTTTATACCTCCTTCACCCTCACACCCCTTGACATCCTCCTCTCCACCTCCATCTCCACCCCGTCACCCCGTAGACCTGTTTACACTGGACTGCCTGCTGTGGTTTGTTGGTTTACAACAAACCATGGCGTTGGACCCTCTTGGGAAAATGACCTTGGCCCACTTTACCTGGGTGCCATGGTAACAGGCACAGGAGGGAAACCAGTACCTCAGACCTCCGAGCAAATATCCTAGCTGTTGGTCTTTGCTGTTTAGCAGAATAAATTTAATTAGCAGAAACCAGTGGGAGGTAAAGTACCTTAAAGTTACATTTGAGTAAAAGTACAGATATCTTGTTTAAAAATTTGCTACAAATAAAAGTGACTCATCGGAAAACATACTTGAGTTTAAGTGATTTAGCTTAAAAGTGTCAAAAGTATTTTTCTTTAATAAAAACTGTATGTTATCCTAAAAAAATCAGTTGCCGATCATTTCAATATTTCAAACTTTATTTAAAGATGAGCTTGAACTTTGGCCACACTAAATGAGATGGACTGTCAAGCATCCTCTATGTTGTGTTCTGTTTAAACATCACGTTGATTTAGACAACAAACAGGAAAAGCTCAAACTGATTCAAACCAACAAAACTAAACTTAGATGGTGGTGGTGGGATGTTTACCAACATCACAGTTTACATGAAAACGAACCTTTTCTTTTTTTTAATGATATGTCCATCTTCCAGCATATTGAAAACCTTGAATTAAAACTGTAACAAACCTATTTAGACAAAAGTAGTCAAGTAAAAATACACATTTTCCTTCTGCTAGTATAATATGGCAAGTAAAAATAATGATTTTCAGCATTTTTTGTGTTCCACTAGTACAAAAACTCCTAAATCATATACTTACTTCTATATTTTTACTGTATTTTTACTTTGCTACTTTACACCACTGACTGAAACATACCAGAAATGCCTACGAGGAGATTTTTGTTGCTGCATTTATCTTTTATTTTATTGATTTAGCTCCCTTAGCTGCTGCTGCTGATGTTTAGTTCTAATTCCTTGACTCTTCACCATTTTTCGTGAACACTTTTTGTGTTTGTCACTATGGCTAATGGCATGTACACTTTGCATTGAATGTTAGTGCACCGTGTGCTGTAAATGTGGCCTTTAAGACTGAATGTGAATTTCAAAAACATTCCTGTTGTGACTCATCCTCTGGCTTATAGCATGTGGGCCTGACATCCTGCTGCATAAAAGGACTCCTGGGTCAGCATCTCTGCTCTGACACACTCCTCTTCATGCAAAACTCCACACAACAAAAACACCAACAAACCCTTTTGCTGATTTAACAATGCTTTCACAATGTAGAGCTTATTCGGATTATTTACAGTTTTCCACAAGTCTCCCCCTCGAAACGGGTGAAAAGGAAAAATCCTGAAACTTTGATAGGATATGAATCAGTTTTTCCTGCTGCGTTCCTGTAAGACGAGAATGGAGAGAAGTTTCCAGAACTGTGAACCTGTGCCTGTAAAGCCCAATGCCGCTGACGGATCTGATGCTCGTACAGCTGTGCAATAGCAGCTGATGGAAGCATGGATGTTACAGTTATAACTAAAAGAGGAAGTACATGAAATACGCTGGAACGTACTTTTCAGTTTTACCATTAAAAGCTGACATCGGTAAACTTTCTGTTCTTAATCTTCGGAGCAATTCTTTTTCCACACACATTGGATCATTTTGTCACCTGACAAACAACTCAGTCGCTGAAATGTTCATTTGTTTATTTGGAGCACTTAGTTTAGTTTTCCTTACCAAAGAATGGAACAACTCAGCGAGAAGAATGTTGCAAACAGATCGCTGCAGCTTTGTCAGTTGAAAACAAAGTACAGCAGGATGAGGAAAAACATTCCATATGATATCATTTCACGGATTTAACTTAGCCAAATTATTTTCTTCCAGTTCTTCCTCTGAAGTTGAAAATCAAAGGATATCCTATCCAATAGGATTAATAAAAGGACCCATCCTGTTTCAAGTTTTGCTTGATGTCAGCGATGAATCTTTCTTGAAGTGAGTGATCACTTTGAGTAATAAGTGACGTTGTTGTTGTTGTTGTTGTTGTTGTCGTGTTGTGCAGACTGAATCACTGCTGTTTCCCCAAATCAATCAAAATATGGAATATCTAAGCCTTTTTCTGTACTTGGAGGCTCCACCCAGGACCCCTCTACACACTCCCCACTGGCAAAAGCAGCAATGTAAGTGAAATAATAAAAGATAGAAAAAAAATTGATGGAATGTAAGTTTTAAGTTTCTGCAAGTCCATTTACCACCAGTTTCCCTAAAGGCAGAAGAAAAAAAAAATCAAAATGAAAAACATATGGTGTTGGTTGAAAAATCGTTGGCAGTAATGCAAGGTGTGTGTGATGTGTAGTAAAAAGGCCTAAAACATGCAAACACCCCGCTATGCTATGTTTGAAAACTCTCCAACCGCAGAGGCAAGCGAGAGGCAACCCTCCTCTCCGACACGGCACAGACAGCCTTCACATAAATGTTCTCCAACACATGCTAAACACATTTTGACTTCCACACACACACACGCACACACACACACACACGAGTCATCAGCTGTTTGGGTTTCATTAGCTTGGATAAGCTGAGAGGATTTCATTTTAGTGAAGGCGCTTGTGTCTTAGTGGGAAGTGGCCGTAACGTGATGCTGCAGGAAGTGGAAGCAAGAAAAGCAGTGAGATTAATGCGCGACGGTACAATGAAAGGAGCGAGTCACACTGTGATTAGTGTCACAAAAAAAGGGACAAGAGAGGGAGGGCCGGCCGGGAACTCTGGTCGCACGGCACGTTACCGTATCACCGTGTCGGTGTTTGAACGTTGGCTTGAGGCTTTGTCGCTTTTGATCCACGTCTGTCAAACAGAAAACTCAAACTTTAGATCGATCCAGGTCGTCCTTACGTTGTTCTTCATATTTCCGTATTCCGGAGTTAAATCGGCGTACCCATGAAATTGCTCTTCAATGTGTGGTAGCGTGAAAAAACTGAGTCTGCGGGGCAGAAAAAAATGAACTTGGGCACGAGTTCAAAATCAACAGATGTGGATTTATTTCCCATAGGCAGAGTGCAGCTTATGTAAACCTGCACTTCATATATGTCAGAGGATTGGACAGAGGTTAACTCAAGAGAGCAGACAGATGTTCCTGCCCGCGGAGATCCCCTATAGAAGCAACGAGAGAGAGAAGAATCAAGATGAAGTCTGACTTACACGGCCATTGTAGCACCACGCCGTCCGTCATTATGTAAGCGAAGGCCTGTACGACTGTCCAAGCTTGACCTGCTGATGACATCAGAGTTCTGCTGATCCTTATTATTTCAATTGTGGAACACCGGGGGGAACATTATATTTGGCCAGCAACGAAGAGCAGGAAATGGCTGACACACACAAACACACACTGATATTTCGATGTGAAAATTCCCACCATGCTCTGGCGGTCCTGTTTTGTCTCTGTTTTGCGTGTTCGGTCTCAGAAACCCCTCGAGTCTTCGAGGGATCGAGTCTGCAGTTTTGCACAAAACATAAGATAGTGGATAAAAGGATCCAAAAAAAGTGAAAATCTAGAGTTTTTCGGCTACGGACTTTCCCCACGAACATCATCATCATCATCATTATTTCCCAAGTTACATAAGAGCTGATCAACACGGTGAACAATAAAAATCTAACCACGGTTACGTAACAGAGACTTTGAGCAGCAGTTAACCAGAGCAGAGTCTTCCTGGTTGTTCTGTTAACGCGTCAAAAGAGTTCCAAGAATCCCAGCATAACCAAACACATCCTCGTCACATTGTAAACATTTAATAAGCACTGTGGCGAGCGAGGATTCCCACTTTGCTCTGTCTGTCTGTTTTCCTGTACACTCGGGACACGGCGCTGCAAATGAAATGTGGACAGAGACCAGTCGACGTCTTTTTTTTTCTCCTCTGTGGGACGAAGCGGTCACTTGGTGGCGTCTCATTGCCTCTTTGTCTGTCCAACTGAAGTCATGTCTGTGACTCAGGCCCTCTCTCTTTCTCTCTCTCTCTGTCCCTCTGCTCTTTCATCATTTGTTCCTAGGATTGCAGCACATACGTGTGACTTAAAAAAACAAAAATGTAAAAATGTACAAAATAAACAAAAGAAAAGCTGATTTTTTTTTGCATACATGATGATATTATCTTGTATCTTCTACGGCTGATATTGAACCATTCCCACGATTAGGTTTTAAGAGGCCTGCTCTCAGTTAATAAATGGAAATTCCACTGTTTTGTGGCAATTAATGTGCCTTTTATTGTGTGAAATAAAAACACACATCTAATAAAACTCCTAAAGAGCCAAACAAGAGTTGGTTCCCATGAATACAGAATAAATACTGAGTCCAATGTGTTCATCCTGTACTATTCTGTGTCACGCCGAGCTGGTTTTCACCGTCTGATGAGTTGTGTGACATTATTTATACCTGTTACATTTATGTAATCTCTTCCTGTTGATCTTGTTTTTCCAGTCGGAAGTCTGTGTCGTGCTCGTGTTGGGGATGAAACGCCTGTGGGACATAACCTTCCTCCTGCTCATCCTCCTCTACCTGTTAGGTGCCGTCACATCACAGGTCAACCCAGGTCAGTGCACAAAACAGAAACCACACACCCTCTATTCGACTTTTGTGCGAGTATTTGCTCACTTTTCCCTGAACGTTCACGAGTTATTATAAAGTGACTTTTGTGAGCTTTGGTTGGAGTTCATGGTCTGGATTCAGGTTTTGTGTTAGTGCTGATTTTTGGGATCCCTGTGGTTGGCGCTCACTGGCTTGGACTCTGTGATCGCAGCATGGCCACACATGCACGCCTCTCTCCAGCTCGCCCGCCGTACGGGTGGTTCTTTTAATGGTTAGACTGATGTCATTGAGAGAGGACCAATAATTTTTTTTTTTTTTTTTTTTACAAGGAAACAGAGAAGTGACACTTTGTGGGCCGAGACAATTAAAGAGACAAGGATAAGTTGTGGTTATTGTTGAACTATTTGTAAAACTCTGATCTGACCACTTTCTCAGGATTTTATTAGAAATCTGTTATTATGAGTCTTGCGCAGTCCACTACCAAATCGAGACAGATTTTTGTCTAAATTATTCAAACCACATTTATCAACACATCTCCAGCAATGCGAGAACTCTGAATCCCCCATCAAAGCTTCTATCGAAAAGCTGTTTCTTTTGGGTTTAAACAGTAAATACGTCCAGCGTGTTTTATTTGTTCGTTAGCATGAGTACTCAAATAATTGAGAACAGATTTTGACAAAGCATGTCGCAGTGAAGAACGCATTAAATCTTTAGCAGTTTCCCATCAGAGTCAGGAATTTTTTTTTAAATGATTTACCATCAATAAAAACTAGATTAAAGGATGTAGCATATACAACAACACACAGATGAGATTATGCTAATTCAGTAGCATGCTGGTTGTTTTAATGTATATTTAATAGCTACAGAGACAAAGTAATAAAAGGTTTTGTTTATTTTAATGATTTTTCCCTGTAGGCTGGCGTCTTCTTTGATCAAATTTTTATCTCTATTTTTCCTCCTCCCATCCTATGCTGCACCACTTTGACTTTCAAAATAAAACTCTTTTTTTTTTGGGACGTTTGCAGTGCCATAAAACTGTACATCTAATTTAATGCTGTAAAAAACGCAAGGCAGACACAACCTCAAACTCGGAGGCCTCTTTAAAGTGGTCTTGTGGAAATCAGTGCTGAAGGCAAATGACAAACATAATATAGTTTTCCAGCCAGGAAAACAGGAGTGCGTAAAACAGATGGACAGATGGTTTACTACCCATACAATGAAATATAAACACACACACACATATATATATACATCATACATTTAAATTTAACTTTTTATATTTACCCATCTTTGTGCCAACCCTAACAGAGAGAGAGAGAGAGAGAGAGAGAGGGAGGGAGGGAGTTTTCAAGCAAAATAGTGTGTGTGTGTGTGTGTATATATGCCATGGTTACTTTCAGGCACATTTCCTTATACATCCCTATTTATAGCTATATATTTCTGACCTACTTTTGTAGATGTGATTCTTCTATCCAAAGCTTAATAAATCTTCAGACTCTCATAAAGAATCTTCAGCATTTAGCACCACGCAAAGCAACATTTCCAAAGTTTAGAGCATGATTATTATGATTCCAGCGTTTGGCCCCGCTAGGACTTCTCTCTTCTCCTCTCTCCTCTTTCTGTGTTGTGGTGTGTGTGCGTGCCGTGTGCGCGGCGTGTACACGCATATGTGTTTGTGTGCTTACCCGCATTCGTACACCCGCACGTGCACGCGCACACTGCGGATCAAACTATTCCACTGGAGTCTGTGGCTAATGCATACCAGACATTCTGACAGCAGGAAAGTCCATTGAAATAAGCTCTGTCTTTCTCCACTTCACTTGTGTGTGTGTGTGTGTGCGTGTGTATTTTCCCCAATTTTCAACCACTCATAAGTCATGGAAAGGTTTGTGTATCTGATCATGGTCAAAGTTCAACAGGTTCATCGTCGGTGCCAAGGTTTCGTTCCTAAAACGTGGCCCCAAAAGATTTCTTCAGAAACCTCAGAAACCAGCAGGGATTATTTCCAAAGTAAAACTTCACTCCCAACCTGTTGTAATAAATGAAAGGAGGATATACCTTCCTGTGTTTCTGTGTAATGCTTTAGTTCTGCTGTATGAAGAGGAAGGTCATTTTTCCACAGTCTGGAAATATTCACGGCTGAATTTAGTAGGACTGGATGCTGAGCGATGCCAACTTTCCCCTGTTTAAAATTCCCCAGCGATGGAGTTCGACCATCCCTGTCTTTCCCATTTTACTCCTGAGTGGGTGAACGTCCTCTGGCTGTGGACAGGAGGAGGTGTGGACATGAATGAAGACACATTATCCAAATATCACGCTGTGCTGCCTTTTATTACTGGAGGAGCTCCACGTCCATGTCACTGTCTGGAGTCAATCACGAATGAATGAATGAATGAATGAATCAATCAATCAATCAATCAATCAATGAATAAACAAAGGAATGAATTCGAATTGGATTTTCCTCCATGAATCCTAACAGCTGCTCTGCTTGTATGTCGGATGTGAATTGTGAACCAAATGAGCTTGCACGAGTGTGTGTGTGTGTGTGTGTGTGTGTGTGTGTGTGAGTGAGTGTATTTGGAGCCAGTGGTTGGACAGCAAACACAACAGAACAAGCCTGCCTTTCACAAGTCAGGGTGCGGTAAAAATCAAGAGGTGAGCGAGAGGGTTTGGTCCTTTACCCCCTCCTCTCCCCCCCTTTCCCTCTCTTGCTCTTTCTCTCTCTCTCTGTCCCTCTCTCTCTCCACCATACAGGGCTGGTATTTTTCCACCTTTTTCTGGGATGATATTTTTAGATGCTGTGGCTGAATGTGGAGCCTGCCGGGTGGTGGTGGGGTTAATTCTGTGTGTGTGTGTGTGTGTGTGTGCGTCCACAGTAACACACTCAATTGCCCTCACTGCTCACCCCAGGGGGTCACCTCTGAGTGGGTTGGGTAGATAAATAAACACAGCAGAAACCAACATTTGGACGAGCGGTCATGCATCCGGCATACTCTCTCTCTCTCTCTCTCTCTCTCTCTCGCCCTGTCTGGGATGTTGTTGAAGACTCTGATAATGACGGCTATTTCCATCAATTATATCCCAGATTGTTTGTGATCTGTGTCGCTACATTTGCCCGGCAACAACATAACCGAGTGTGATGGCCACAGTGTTTCCATTCAGGTTATTATTGGATTTTGTCTCTTGTCAGTGTTCAGCCTCATCTTTTTCTCTCTCTCTGTGTCTGTTGACATCGCCGTGTGAATGAGTCTCTCACACACCAAGAGCAGCAATGCCAAACACCTCGAACTCCAAAACGTTGTTGCAATGGCCAAACCAAAGACAATAATCCAGTTACTAATCTACATCATTATCATGCTAAATTTTCAGAATTTTCGTGGTGTTTTAGACGTTTTAATACGGAGCCCATAGGTGCAGCTCGAGCATCGCACTGATTACTGCGATTCTTTGCAGTTACGTAACCAAGGTTGCCACTTACATACAGAAAATATGAGAAGTTTGAGATGGTTTCGGTGGGACGAGATTAGATAGGATGAGATTAAAGAGAGTCGGGAGGCCAAAGCAACCTATGACATCTGGAAGAGTTTTTGTTTGTGCCTCCCTCAAGCTCCCACTGTCTCCCTGCCAAAATGAAGCCTGCATGCATGTGCGGTTGCATCTACGTCTTGTTTTTGTCCTGAAGTTGGAGCTGCCGACTGCGTGTGTGTGTGTGTGTGTGTGTGTGCACAAATGTGAGCACAGTGTACGGGGTCGGGTTGTGAGTCCCAGCTCGGATTTTCAGAGGTTTCCACATCTTGACTTTCACACAAATATTTGGAGGAGATCAAGAAAGAGGAAGAGGGAATCGTAGGGGGAGAGAAACGAAGAAAGAAAGAGCAACAGAGGGACAGAGAAGGCCTTGAACCTCAAGTCTTGCTGTTGCTGGCATCATCTCAAAGGTTTTTCTGTGAGACAAGGGGCCAGACCAGCAGAGACAGTCTCCCTTAAAACTTCCGCCTCCACCTCCACTGAAAGCCATGACCCAATGCTATCACACACACAGAAATCAGGCCTCTTCAAAGGCACTTTCTTCTACAAACGGCTCGCTCAAAACTCATATCCTGTTAGGTGGAGATACCAAAACACCAGCACAACCAAACCCTGCAGTTATGATATTTATCGAAAGCGCCCTTCTATATTTGTCCCCGGACACGCCCACAAATCTGTAAATCTATTCACTCGTAAACGTTAATAGATACCACGTTCCCTGCGTCGGGCTCAGCTAGCCGCTCGCCCTGCTGCGTCCTAATGAAAGGAACATTTGCAAAAGCAGGGTGTTAACTTTAATCATCTCTCGCTACTGAATGGGATGGAGAGAATGAGAGAGAGAGCGAGAGAGAGGGGGGGGATAGAGAGAGAGATTGGTTGGGTTTAGACCACACAAGAGCAGAGAGGAGAGGACAGAGAGGAGACAGGAAAAAGAGAGGATGAGGGGGCGGATGGGCATGCAGGAAACACAGGGCATATTGGTGCCATTGACCACACAGTGGGGGCGTGACGTTCTCTAACCAGCCAGTTTTACCACACACTCTCTCACACACACACACACACACGCACACAGTCACACGGTAACTACATGTGCATGATACCAGCCCTGTTTGGACTGGCAGAGACACTGAATGGATCCAGCTTATTACAACCACATTTTCACTGAGGACAGTGAGGTTGTGCATGTGTGTGTGTGTGTGTGTGTGTGTGCGTGTGCATGTCCAAACCTCTCACACCACCACCCCAAACCTTCATCCCGAGCGATCTGTCACGTTTGGCATTTTTCTCGACGGAGCCTTTGAAATGTCTGAATGTTTAAATATGGTTTTCGAGTTTCAACACCGACCGACGCTGCGGTTGGTCTGATTCAAACAAGCGGAGGGGCACATTCACCGAGGCAAAGCTGCAGGTTAGGATGAGAACAAAAAGAGCTCGACGGTATCCCAGTCAAAGGGATGTTGAGTGGATCATTGAGCTGCACTGGAAGATTTGATTGATTTTTTTGATTTTCTGTCACATGTTGTATCATATTTGTGTGAAACAGCTTCCCTGTTAGTCTGTGGTTGTTACAATTAGTACAGAGTGGGCTTTTTAAAGAGACAGTACACTAAACGGTCCGTTTCCACTCAATGTGCACACCAGTGCTGTAACAACAGAGAGTAGAATGTTAATCTGTATCATATCACCCCTTTCATTTTATCTCCCGTTTATCCTTCTCCTTACAAACCACTAAATTTGGCTGCAATAGATTCATTAATTTGTGGAATATTGGACTGCCTCTCAATCTTTCCAGTCAAATACATAAAAATCTAAGGAATATAAGAAATTTAAAAAAATATATATATCCAGACCATAAGATATTGTGACGTTTGATCCAAAATTGTTGGAGAGTTTTTAAAAAAAAATTATAAACCGTATGGATAGATGTTGATAGATCCAAAGAATCCGGAGGGGAAAAAAAAAATTGTGACGCTATTGCCCATGGTTCAAAGGTTAAAGGTTAAAACATAAAACTGCTTATTAAAATGCAAACCATCAAACTCCCAGATTTTCCACTGATAGTCATTATAGTTTCCATATTCCTGTTTTTCTTTCTTTTTAAATTCTCTTCATGCTAAAACACTGTTGTTGTTGTTGTTGTTGTGTGTCAGGTGTGTGTCGCTATCCTCTGGGCATGTCAGGAGGGCAGATACAGGATGAAGACATCTCTGCCTCCAGCCAGTGGTCTGAATCCACCGCGGCTCGATACGGCAGGTAAGTCTCACACACCCACCCACACACACACACACCCACACACACACAGAATGTTTACCCTGATAATGAGTGCATGTGTGTGTGGGTGGTTTATCCTGTAAGGTACCTGTGCCTGTTTATTTGCAGTAAACCGCAAACTGGGGTATCACTTCAACTCAAAGCCACATAATTAAGGAGCTATGTGTGTGTGTGTGTGTGTGTGTGTGTGTGTGTGTGTGTGTGTGTGCAGCAAAACGTGGGTGGCCTTCAGTAAGTGTTAGGATAATGATGCAATGCCCCTTTCTCCATCCAGCCTGGCTGTGTTTTCAGTCTGGCCCACCTCCCCCTTGCCCTTGTAGCCCCTAATCCAAAATTAACAGTTTAAGATGAATTTACGATGCAGAATGTTTTTCTAACTTGTTGTAAGAACTGAAATCCACCACTGGGCTCACTTTTACTTTCCCTCTCCACACTGTCCCAATTTTCCCACTCATTTACTCTTTTCCCTTTCCTGCTGTAATTCTCACATGACCATCAAACCGCCATGTTTTATTTCCTCTCTCTCTCTCGCTCTCTCTCTCTCTCTCTCTCTCTGTGCCCCCCTCCTGTCTCTCTGTCCAGGTTGGACTTTGAGGGGGGAGATGGCGCGTGGTGTCCAGAGATAACTGTTGAGCCGGACAGCCTGAAGGAGTTCCTCCAGATTGACCTGCGCTCGCTTCACTTCATCACCCTCGTGGGCACCCAGGGTCGTCACGCGGGAGGCATCGGCAACGAGTTCGCACAGATGTACAAGATCAAGTACAGTCGAGATGGAAGCCGCTGGATCTCCTGGAGGAACAGGCAGGGCAAGCAGGCAAGTCAAACATCTCCCACCCGTAATCCCAAATCAGAGGGACTCAACATGTCCCTGTCTCCAAGTACCATCAGTTACATCATCTGCATCGTGACAGGTTGGCGTGGATGCTACCGTTGTGTTGAAGATTTCCACTCGAGTGGAACGGCGCTTTAAAAATCTCAGCTGGTAGATCATCCAGAAGCAGTGTAGGAATGAGGAAGCACAGAAACGATTCTTTCATGAAGTCTTTCAGGAAACACATTAGAAATCTGCCCATACCACAAGTTAACACAAGATGGATTTTCCCTGATCCATTTTAAAAGGACGCATTTCCTCGCCAGGAGCAACAATTTATCAAACGGTTTACATATAAGAGAGTTATGAGAGTGACGCATCTTTAGGAAATAAGATCAGCTTAAAAAGATCATCACTCAAATCTGAAAATATTCCACGGCACTTTTGTGTGATCATATTTTGAATATATTATACATTATACATTATATTTCAATAAACTAAAAGAGAACTTTGGGGCCATGCGGTTGCAGTAAAATACTGTGCTTCATTTTTCACTTTAATACACAGACTCAGTTTCTTTGGTCCGTCTTGTACCAATAAGAGTGTCATACATGTAGCACTTGTTAAATTTTACACCGTCCCAACACAATATAAGGCTTCTTGCCCGTCATCAACCATATATCAACAATTGAATAAATGATTAAATTTTTTTTTTAATGATTAAAAAGTATTAGATACAGTAAGTAGTCAAACTATGTAACCCAAACTTAAACTATCTATAAAAATGTACAATGTACGCACACTAACGATCACGACTTCCTGTCACGGCCTGTTTATGACTGTGGCTGTATTCATAATAGAGATTCGGACATTGAACTGATTCATTAATATCCCGTTATCTATAAGAGACAGAAGGGCGCTATGAGCTTACTCATCTTTCCGAGGTCAAGGTGTTACTGCTGTGCTTGCAGGTGATTGAGGGAAACAGGAACGCCTACGACATCGTGCTCAAGGACCTGGAACCGCCGATCATTGCCCGATTTGTCCGCTTCATGCCCGTCACAGACCACTCCATGAACGTCTGCATGCGAGTGGAACTCTACGGCTGTGAATGGCTGGGTAAGAGGAGGGAGGACAAAGACTGCAGGGAGGGAAAAATGGCCTGGACTGTCTGAGGAATGATGAACAAGGAGGAGATTTATACAGATTACATTTTAGGCCCCGGTGCTGTACCTTCGAGCCTATAAAGATAGTGAGGATCGACTGATTCTCTGTGTGGGAAAGGCTTTTACAACACCGTAACCTTTATGCACACTGACATAATCAGTTAAACATCATCAAGATTGGGGATGAAATATTTTCCATCTCTCCCTTTCTGTTTTACAGACGGCCTTGTGTCATACAACGCTCCAGCGGGAGAACAGATGACCTTAGCCGGTTCCCACGTTTATGTCAACGACTCCGTGTACGATGGAGCTGTCATTTACAGGTGCGTATGTTTCTTCTTGCTCGCCTCCCGCTCGCTGTCTTACCTCTGTCACGCGCCGCCACGCCGCTGCATCATTTCCCTCATCACGCATCGGTGGTTTTCCCCTTCGACCTTGTTGTTTCCTGGTCACCATGGTGAAAATGACGATGCAGACGGTGGTGTGCAGGTCATGGTGGTTTTACTGTTAGGCAATAGCTCATGGGAATGACTGAGTCAACCCTGCCAACAAAGTTTCAAAATAAGGGCGGACCAAGTCGAATCCTCTGTTGACATTACTGTTTGGATCAGAACATGGTGAATAATATCCTCCATGACACAGCCCTCCCTCTCCCTCTCTGTCAGGCAAACTGCAGAGGGAAAAGAAAATGGCTCATATTATGATGGCAAAGCCAAAAAAGAAAAGAGAGGCAGTTGGTTTGCTGATGCTGCCCCCTAGTGGCAATAATTTGACATTGTGACCGTTCTAATGAGAAAATAGATCAGAATTGGAATCACAATCAGGTTTATTGGCACATACACGGAAAATAACTTCTTACATTTATCCACACCATACAAATATAAAGGACGAGACAGGCACACATACATATTCAAAATATATACACTATTAACAATATTATGTATGCTTTATGTATATATGAGTAATTTGATTGTCGGTTTCCTTTGTTTTCTCTCTTTTACAAACATACATCCTCCCTCTGCTTCTCAGCATGACGGAGGGCTTGGGTCAGCTGACTGATGGAGTGTGTGGCCTGGACGATTTTACACACAGTCACGTCTATAACGTATGGCCAGGATATGACTACGTCGGTTGGAGCAACGAGAGTTTCACAAGTGGATATGTGGAAATCATGTTTGAGTTTGACCGTACACGCAACTTCACCACGATGAAGGTGAGGCTCCTGATAGTACAATCTAAAACACGCTCCAGTTGAAAGTCTCTCCCTGGCGTTGGGGTACCTTAACACCCTCCATGTGTCTTTATCTGCGTCCAGGTCCACTGCAATAATATGTTCTCATGGCACGTCAAGGCCTTCCGCCAGGTGGTGTGTTACTTCCGCTCTGAGTCCGACTGGGAACCTTCACCGCTCTCCTTCAGTCCCGTGGTGGACGAGAAGAACCCCAGTGCCCGCTTTGTCACCGTTAATCTGGCCAATCACATGGCCAGTGCCATTAAGTGCCAATTCTACTTTGCTGATGCCTGGATGTTGTTCAGCGAGATCACCTTCCAGTCAGGTAGCCTTAGGAATACATTAACACACTATAAGCGTCTTTTCCAACACAATATTTACATTATTGTTTACTGATTACCTTTTTATAAGCTCTGTGTCATTTGTCCTTTCAGATACGGCCATGTACAATACAACTCTTGCTCCACCCAAAACTGGACTACCACCTAACACACAACCAGGTCAGTGACTTCTCATACACTGATACTTATGATAGGATGACCAGATAAGAGCCAATACTGTACTAATTTAGGGAAATAAAAAAGCACATTTATTTTTTCCCTCCTCAGAAGATGACCCCACTCACAAAGTAGACGACAGCAACACTCGAATTCTGATTGGTTGCTTGGTGGCTATCATCTTCATCCTTGTGGCCATCATTGTCATCATCCTGTGGAGGCAGGTGTGGCAGAAGATGCTGGAGAAGGTGAGCTCATCGCTGATTTATCAAGCACACAGAAACCATCCTTCAGATATTTTAAAGTAGTGTATGTCCCTGAGTTTTCCTCTGGGAGGTGTGTGTTCCTGTGTGTTCCTTCACCCCCACATCCTTTATTCTAGGCCTCACGCCGGATGCTGGGTGATGAACTAACTGCTAGTTTGTCAATACAGAGTGAGACGTTTGCATACAACCCCAACCACAATCAATCGACTACGACCAGCGAGCTGGAATCCAACTCCACCTACGAGCGCATCTTTCCCCTGGGTTCAGATTACCAGGAGCCCTCACGTCTCATATGCAAACTGCCCGAGTTTGCTCAGAACCCAGAAGAGCTTGGTAGGGGACACTTATACCCACTTAAGTATACACTCAAGCACAAGAGTTACGATTACAATGTCCGACGTCCCTTGTTGTGTTTCAGCCTCTACCAGCACAGCAGCTTCCAAATCTACCACATCTACGGCGGTCCAAGATGGTGTCCCTCACTACGCAGAGGCTGACATCGTAAACCTGCAAGGTGTGACTGGAAGCAACACGTACGCCATCCCCGCAGTAACTATGGACCTGTTGTCAGGGAAAGATGTTGCCGTGGAAGAGTTCCCCCGGAAACTGCTTACATTCAAAGAGAAGCTAGGGGAGGGCCAGTTTGGAGAGGTAAGGACCATCAGCCAATCGGGTGTGCAGTAGACATGCTATCAGTTCATACACATCTATCTGTACATAACTAAATGAATCACTCTCCTCTCCTCTCTCTCTCAGGTGCACCTGTGTGAGGCCGAGGGGATGCAGGAGTTCATGAATCAAGACTTTTTATTTGATATCGCAGAGAACCAGCCAGTTTTAGTGGCTGTCAAGATGCTCCGTTCAGATGCAAACAAGAATGCAAGGTATCACACCGAGCTCATATCATGGCCTCCTTGAAAATGGGAAAAAGGGAAATCCTTAAAATGGAAACGCTGAACAAATTCTGATCACTTTCTTTCACTTTTTCGTGTGGCAGGAATGACTTCCTGAAAGAGATAAAGATCATGTCGCGTCTGAAGGACCCAAACATCATTCGTCTGCTAGCTGTGTGCATCTACAGTGACCCTCTCTGCATGATCACAGAGTACATGGAAAATGGAGACCTCAACCAGTTTCTATCCCGTCACGAACCTGAGGGGCAGTTCGCCCTGCTCAGCAATGCGCCTACAGTCAGGTGAGTGCTTGTAAATAAGCGAGTGAGTACGTACCGCATGTTTTTATTCTCAAATTCTTGCACCACACGTGACGCCTCCTCTGCTCTGTCCTCTGCAGCTACACTAATCTGTGCTACATGGCCACTCAGATAGCATCGGGGATGAAGTACCTCTCCTCTCTAAACTTCGTCCATCGAGACTTGGCCACGAGGAACTGCCTAGTGGGCAAGAAATACACGATAAAGATAGCAGACTTTGGCATGAGCAGAAATCTGTACAGTGGGGACTATTACCGCATACAGGGCAGGGCGGTACTACCTATACGCTGGATGTCATGGGAGAGCATCCTGCTGGTGAGAGCACGGCATTATCCACAATATGTGTTACATGCAATGTGGTTGATAGATCAGTGGGAAGATGTGCACATACATCACTATTAATACAATCCTTTGCTTTTTAGGGTAAGTTTACCACAGCGAGTGATGTGTGGGCTTTTGGGGTGACCCTGTGGGAGATACTAACCTTCTGCAAGGAGCAGCCCTACTCTCAGCTCACTGATGAGCAGGTGATAGAGAATACAGGGGAGTTTTTCAGGGACCAGAAAAGACAGGTGAGTGGCACCAGAGACATTTCATTCAGCTCGCATCTGCAAACGTGACGCTTCATTTTGTGCTTTGTGTCGCACAGATCTACCTGCCTCAGCCTGTGCTGTGTCCAGACTCGCTCTATAAGATCATGTTGAGCTGCTGGAGGAGGAACACGAAGGAGCGGCCGTCGTTCCAGGAAATACACAGAGCCCTCTCGGAGAGCCAATCTTAAGCAACATTTAAGACAGTGATTCCCAGTTTACTCACCAAACAAGAGTAGACCATGGTTCAAGAACAATCCAGGTTTAAGCTATCTTGTCTCAGCAGAGACAAGGTGAGACCCACCTGTGGGACCTAAGGGGACCCAAGCTACAATTTGAGAAATGCTGTTTCATGGACACAACCAAGATGGACAGCCAGAGACATTTGGTGTGCGTCGGTTTGAGTTTAATAAGCACAACCACGTTAAGTATTATGTTTTATAGACATACAGGTATGGTTAGAAGAATCTCCCTAACACACCAAACACGATGGCGAACAGTATGACCTCTGATTTTAACGTACGTTGACGAAGCCAAAATGAAATGTAGCAAGTAACATTTGGCACTTTTGAAATTGTACTTTATTTCATTGTTCAATGAGTTTCTCTTTTCCTATGTTACACTTTTTTTAAATAAGATTTTTTTTGTCAGATTTAACTTTCTTGTGTTTTCTTTTGGAAGACTGCTTGAATGTAGAGGAAAAAAGTGCAGCAAACCGTCACTGTTACATTTATTGCAAACGGGCAAACAGGTTTTCATCTCAATTTCTCTGATAATCAATAAGTCGTTTCTGATTCAGTTACACAGTGTAACATTCTTTTCATCTTCCTGCAGTTTTCTTCAGTGATCTTTGACCATTAGTGTATATGACTGTGTATTTTCAATAGATAAGTCTAACTCACAAACATCAATATTTTGTATTAATATTTATATGTCCATATTGTTTGTTTGTATTTTGTTGATATATTTGTGTATTAATATGCTCTTTCCATTGAGGTGTCATGTTTGAAATTTTAATTCTGTATTTTTCTGGCTATATTTTGCAAACACACTGCTTGACAATATTTTTATCTCCCACTGCAAACTGGTACATTCTACCAAAGAGTACAAACCAAGTTCTTTGATTATGGATCACATGTTTCGAGGTACGTGTATCAAGCCAGACTGTATTTTAGAAGTGTGCTACAATGGTTCAGCAGAATGTGTTTGTGTGAATTTGTTTGTGTCGAGGGCTCTCTTGCCTATGATTTGTTTTGTTTGATGGGGTAAGTAAAACTTGAATGAAGAAAGGGTCATATGCAAAATCACATGTTTGATTCGTGTGATGGTTCTATGCAATAGATAAGGGAAACTATAGATAAGTGATAAATGAAAGGTCTGTGGAACTCTGGTGGAAGGATGGAATAGCGTTTTTCTATTATAATATCCCAGATATGATATTTTGGTGACGGTTGTGGACAGCTTTGAAGACTGTGAACACCATAGAATATTATTTACATCATTTTCATACAAATCAGTCCATCCAGTAACTCTTTGTGCCCAATGAATGGTGGCACTGATCACTATCATCATCATCAGCAGAAATATTTAATCCTGATCTTTCAGAATAATATCAGCAACATGTACCCACAGGAGAACAGAACCTGTCTGGAAGCATCTGGACTATGTTTTTGTCTTTAATTTGTCATTCAACTGTAGAAAACATGAGCAATGATTCATTGATGATCAATGATTGGTTGTGGTTAATGTAAAATGATTTGTTTTTTTCTTTTTAATTGTATGCTGGATCCTACCTAGTTGCGTTATTCTCCCAAAGTGCCGTAATAAAGTGCACGCTCTCCTTTAATTTTCTGTGTTATGTTCAGCTCTCAGTCAACCAGGTTATGGTTATCCTAGAAGGGTTAAATTGAGGGCAACTGGTCTTGATAGAGGATACTTGAAGACGTTTCGCCTCTCATCTGAGGGGCTTCTTCAGTTCTTCAGTTCACTCCCAGCTCTTCCACCTGTAATCGTCGGCTCTGACGTCTTATCAGTGGCCTTGGTCCCATTTACCTCGTTCCATTAGAGCTACTTACAACTTTTATGATTTCAAAGTCATACTTGTGTCGCAATCTTTGGAGTGCTTTACTATTTATATTCTCCCTTTCTTTACTCACTTTGTGATCTATGCAACATATCTGTGTACATGAAAATTCAACCTGTTTGGAAATCTTCTCAATGTATGACATCTTTATAAATACATTTGTGGCTGATGTATAGCTGTAAAAAGGTCACGTCGCCCTGACATGGTATTGAATTGTTTAGTTTTATTACATCTTTGTACTCAAATGTTTGTTTCCTGTGAGAATGTTTTATATAAGTGTGTAAACAAACATTGATAGACAAAATAAAAATAAAATCAAACGGAGGATTCGGTCTCTGTCGAAGCTTGTGTCTTATTCATGATCGCTGCTGGATAGTTCATGAATTGTGGGTTGTCCTTACGGCTGAGCTGACTTTTCTGAAAATCTTATTGGCTGAATTCTGCGGTACTATCCAATCAGAGTGTGGAGGCGGGGCCAGAAATATGACACCAGGGAAACGAAAGCCTGTTTGGATCTGACAGGAACAACGTGTTGCTTTGAACGAGTTAACTATTTTCTTTTTCTTTTCTCAAGAGGTTTGGTGCCAGTGGGGACTTGAAAAGATGAATAAGGTGGTTTTAATAACAGGCGCAAATAGGTAATACCTCTTTCTTTCATCATTCGTTATAATGTTTACTACATAGGGTTTGTCAAAAAAAAACAACGATGAAATAATTTAAATAATTAAAGATTCATACACAATTGATCATTTTACCAATCAAATTATCTAAAAGCATATAACGCATATAACACTGATGTATGTTCTGTATGTCCCGACAGTGGCATTGGACTGGCACTGTGTGAGCGTCTCCTCACGGAGGACTCGAGTCTTCAACTGTGCCTGGCCTGCAGGAACCTTCAACGGGCTCAGGCCGCTCGCTCTGCCCTCCTCATCTCTCACCCCAAAGCCCAGGTGGCTTTGCTGCAGATGGACACCAGCAGCATCAGCTCAGTCATCAACGCCGCGCATGAGGTCAAACTCAGGTGGGAAGAGACAAAAGTTGGAGAACATGGATGTAAACAGGTGATCTCCGACCCATCAGTTACAGAAGGAATCAATGACTTGTGCTTTGTTGAGGGCTGTCACTATTAAAAAAAAAATCACTTTATCTACTCATTATGTTGATTATTAACTGAGTTGTCGATTCTCGTAGATGCTTTTTCGTGCACAGACCAGTAAAAAGGGCTTCGTCATTTGTGGTGACCTACATAAGGATGCGTTACATTTTTATTGCCTCTTATCTAGCACTGCAAGATACGGTGAATATGAGGCATATATTTTGTATGAGTCCGGCTGCTTATTAACAAAACTGAAGCACCAGATGTCAAAGATGTAAACATGTCAAACAGAGTGCTTCTATGGCTTCAAGTGTTGGCTACGACTTCAGTCATTTGTGTCATGATGCCACGAAGAAGCACACGTTACCCTGGTTTAACCGTGGGTCAGTCAGGTGCTGCCAACGCATTTGCCGCGTCGCCGATTAATCAACGTAGTTTGTTTATTGAATTATAATCAATGAATCGTTCCTTCTTTTGTGATCACCTGCAGACACAACCGGCTGGATTACCTCTACCTGAATGCAGGCATCATGCCAAACCCCCAGTTTGACGTAAAGGCCTTTTTCAGAGGTGTCTTCTCCAGGTAACACTGATTTGCTGCATCTCTTACAAATACAGATCAACCTGTATTCTCCCTGTCTCATTACGTCTTTGATTTTGTCTTCATTGTAATTCTCCTGTGTCTCCTCCTCCTCCTCCTCCGTTGCCTGGATTAGGTCGTGATTCGTCGATATGTTTCGGATTCTCCATCATTTCAAACCATCTATTCCTCACACCGCCGTTCTTCATTTTGTCCTTTTTGCAGCAATGTAATCACCATGTTTGCCACCGGCGAGGGGATTCTGACACAGTCGGACAGTGTGACCACCGATGACCTTCAAGGAGTATTCGCCACCAACCTCTTTGGTCACTTCCTGCTAGTGAGTAACACACAAAACCAAAATACAACACGGTGTTCTCTTCAGATTTCAGAAATTGTTCTTGCTGTCTGTTTCCCCTTGATGGAATAAATGTTCTGGATACTGGATCTGCCTGTCACTTAGCAACGATGCTCATTAAAAATTAATGCTGCGCACTGTCCTAGCCTTAAGGTCACTGGATTATATTCTGCTTACTTTGGGTCTATGCAAATAGATACATAGTGCAATGACTTGTATGAAGGCTGAGAATCCATCTCTATAGCTGGGAAGTACCTTTATTTATGTTCTTTCCAAAAGATACATTATTGAGTTACTAGTACTTTATATGAGTATTTCCTTTTTGGAGACTTTCAGAGTGAAATGCGTCCCTTGTTACCTTTATGTCATGGCTGTACTCTCTAGTTTCCTTGCCTTTATACAATAAGTTATAAAGCATCACTTTTATCAGATGAAAATCATCATATCTGATATGGATATGATGTTGTAATCAAATTCAAACAAGGGTCGGGAAATGGGCCATTGTCAATTCAACGAAATATGAGAAACTGTTTCGGCTTGATGACGAAATGTCTTATAGATATGATATAAAGTTATCAAAAACCATAAATATCATCTTAAATAGAAATGTCCTCCGCAACTGACACTTACCGTTCAAAGGCAAACAATTTAATAACTCTAATTACAGACACTTAAACTTCAGACGTTTTGACGTTTGAAGGAACAAAATTGTGTGCATGACACATTTTCTAAGCTTGAGGGATTTAACTACAATTAGATAGGAAGCAGATCTGTGATACACTAGTTTTGTATAAACGATCTATTACAACCATACTGATATCTATACAGACTGATAATGTATTTTATAAACCTCTAAAATATATTTTCTTGATATTTATAAAGGGTCCTGGCTTACATTATCTTGTGCGAATCATCCTTCCATTAATTCTCTTTACTTGTTCATCCTGTTCGAGGTCTTAGGGGGGACAGAAAACCCAAACACATTCACAGAAAGAAAGATTATTATTATCGAAGATTATTTGGTCCGAGCCAGATTTGAACCTAGTTTATGTGAATTGTCAGTGCTAACCACCAAACCACTGACTGTTGTCAATAAACGTGGAAAATTCTTGAAGCAACAAATTCAAGAAAATGTTGAAAACTGATTATGTGCCAAATGAAAATTTTTAAGTCTTAAGCCTGTTTGTGTGATCCATCCAGGTCCGGGAGCTGGAGCCGCTTCTTTGCCACACAGACCAGACCTCCCAGGTCATCTGGACCTCTTCCAGTAACGCTCACCGATCAGCTTTTAACCTTCAAGACATGCAGCACCGAAAGGGCACCCAGCCTTACAGCTCCTCCAAATATGCCACTGATCTGCTCAGCCTGGCTCTCAACACACATTACAACAAACAGGTCAGCCTTCACACGCCTCAACACACACACCATGAGCGGTGTATGACGTGATAAACACACGAACCATTTGAATCCATGTCTAAGTGTAAAAACCTCACTAAGTGACCCTGTGATCATTGCGCTCTGCAGGGTTTGTATTCGTCTGTGATTTGCCCTGGTTTTGTGATGACTAACCTGACGTACAGGATCCTCCCCTCGTTCCCAACATTCCTGTGGACTCTTCTCATGCCTCTCTTTTGGCTTGTGAGTTTATTTTGCTCCTTGCTTAATACCTGTTGGACCAAATAGTTTTGTATGTGGCCCCAAAGCCCGCATGCTGCTGGGCTTATGGATGAATAATGTGACACTATTATTTGGTTGTTTATAACAGATAAGAATGTTCACCAATACTTTCACCTTAACACCGTATAATGGAGCTGAAGCCCTGGTAGGTGCAATAAACGCCGCCAAAGCACATTGGTTGATTTTCGTTCAATTGTCTGTACCATAGAAATCTGCACACAAATGACATTTGCTCTTGCAGATCTGGCTGTTTAAACAAAAACCTGAATCACTGGATCCACAAGCCAAGTATCACAGCTTAACATCTGGGCTGGGCAACAACTACACACAGCCATGTAAGGTATGGTAAAGAGGACCACGTCAAACTACTCTGAATTGCAGAAGAGCGTGTGTTGCAATATTTATGCTCTCTCACCTGTCTGTTCCGTTTGGCAGATGGACGTCGATTTGGACACGTCAGAGGCCTTGTATGAGAAGTTACTGCAGTTAGAGAATGAAGTACGGAAGAAAATGAAGGAAAAAGAGAAGAATCCACGGGGGCCACAGTAAAACTGCTGGACCTGAATCATCACAATGCATTTGACACACACAAAGGATTTTGAATGTTTTATTCCTGGTTGACAGATCAGCTGAGTGCAGCCCGGATCCACAGAATGGAGAGGCACTGGTTCCTATTTGTGCTATGTGTACATAAGCTATGTATATTTGAATTGCTCCACTCTGTGCTGTTTAAATCTGATTATACGATAACATTTGTTTTTCCCCTGTCACCCACATCAGTCTGTAAAGCAACAAGCTATTTAAGATTCAGCTCTCCAGGTCAATATATTAAAGTCTGTTTAGTCCATGAAAGATTCTCTCCGCTCTTGTTGGTTATCCCTTGATCCTCACGACAAAATCCAGTGCATTCAGACAGCAGACTGTCAGTATCCCCCCAAAAGTTGATGTAAGTGCTTTGAGTGAGCCAGTCTGCGTTGTACTGCGGTGGCGGCAGATGCGCCTCGCCCGCGCACCTGACGCTTCGCCCGGGAGGATTCGGGGCGCAAACCCAGCAGTCCTCCACGGATGGCACCGCCTCGGTCCCGGTGCCGATGTCCTCCTCTGCTCCACTCAGTTTAGGGTTACAAAAAGCCCAAACCATGCCGCAGAAATACACGAAAAACGTGCCCATCACCATTACCATGAGCGCGTAGGACTCAATCATCGCTGTGGTGACCGGAGATGTCATCCTTGGAGTCGGTTTCCCAAAGCGCATTCATTCAGTGAGGATCCGCAACTGACTGTGGGGGAGAAAAGTGGAAGCAGAGTGGAGTGGTAACGTCTCACTCTCTGCACCAAGGCGCGGGACGTGAGCCCCCTTTTGTCGATAACAACAGTGCTTAATCATAAATTATTATTAAACATATACAGTGTAACATAATGTTTTTTTGCCAGCCGTCTAAGCGTTACATCGATATCCCAAATAACATGACAGGTAAAGGTTTTTAAAAAAGAAGCCATTTAAATTTTAAACTGTTTATTTTGAGTGGATGTGCAGCATTTTATTAAAAAGATGGATACCAAGTACAGAGTCGTGTTTTTTGTTTTACATATTTTATGTACATCTTTTTTTGTCCTTCATATGTACCACAAAGTATGAAATACTCCTGAATATAGTAATAGTATTACATTTTTCTGTAGTGCAGACTTTGTGAAGACGGTCTGCAGACGACAAGCCCATCACAGACACACACATTGATGAAGATACAAAAAGACGTCCCATTATTATAATTGTCATATCTTTTCTCTTTATGGAGACGCAGTGTCTCCGGGGTTAGCGCTGTTGTCTCACAGCACCGGTTTATCCCGTGTGTTAAAGTAACGCTCCTCGACCCGGTTCTCTGACCCGGAGTTGGTTCCAGAGTGACGCCTGCTCCCCTGCTTGTAGTTAGGATGGGTTAAATGCAAACGACATGTTTCGTTGTGGAACTTAAAAATGTTATTATAGCAACAAAGAGAATAGGCCTTGCTGAAGGTATATTCTCGTGTGAGTACCCTAGTTACGTTACTAAATATTTACAGCAGCTCAAACACATTCTCGGCTTAAAAAAGCATTCCTGTTGCTTTTTGTTCGTGTGTTTTTATTTCTCTTCCACACGCACTTGACTACACTAGTTCTGTTTTAACCCGATAGGTCGTCTATGGTATTTTGGAAACAAAACTTATGTATGAGCATTACGCTCCATATTTTTCCGTACCACAATTTCCTACGACGCTGTGGATGAAAGTCTACGAAACGGTAGTAAACTGCTGTTTGAATCTGAAACGAATGGATCTGCGAGTCAAAACAAGCGTAGAAAGGCGTGTGGAGGAACCCATGCCTCGCCTCACGATTCACAACGCTGTGGATAAAGGGGATTGTGGGTAATGTAGTTTTAATCGTCCTGCCCCCTCGCTCAAACTACAGTTTACATTCGCTAAGGAACTACATGACCCACCCACCGGCACAGCCGAGGTCCCGGATGTCTATCGCGCCGGAAGAGAAGAGAGTTCTTTTCCCAGCCATCTTGTGGCTTCATCTAGCGAAGTGTTCGCACCAAGCCTCGTAGAATCGGAGGAAAATCCTGCTGAAGGGGCGCCATCATGCCCGGACAAATGCAAGAAGGTTATGGCTGTCCCATAACCAATCGGTTCGACAAATTATTTGATAATGAGTCGGATCCGTTTGAGCAGATGAAGCAGGCTGAGGTGAAGAGTAAGGAGGCTCCTGCTCCTGGTGCCGCCAAGACTGCAGCTCAGGCTGCCAAGCAGCCGAAAAAGGAGTCCCAGAAAGACAGAAAGATCCCGCTGACTGATAAAAAGGAGGAGACCCAAGCACCTGTGCCCCTCAAGAAAGACGGTAAAGTATCGTTTTGAGGCTTATCCATTTGGACGTAAATGCTGTCGGAACAGTGGCAGCTAGCGAGCTATGTTGCTTGCTTACTAGCTAGCAGCGGGTCAAATCCCCCAGTGACATGAGGTTCGCCAAAACTCCATAAGGCTTCTTTTGTTTTCCAGTTCGGACTGTGACTTTGCTGGAACATTGACATCTATACAAACGTGCAGTGCAGCGGGAGGCATGGGGCTCAAACAGTCGAACTATTTTCTACTGGCCTGTCCACTTGCCGGCCTTGTAGACCAGACAGAGCTCGAAAGCCTGAGCACATAGCTAAAGTCCAGCAAAATTTAACATAATTCTGTCAAGGTATTACTGGCAGAGGGAACACAATTTACCTGTGACTAGAGGCTTCTCTATTAAAATTTAACAGCAAATGGCTACTTTTGATTAATATTATCATGCGATGATCTGGTAATGTCAGACACGTACAGAATTAATACATGGTGGAAATTAAAGACACACACTCCTGTCCAGCTGGCCCGTGTAGTGGTGTTTACCAGACGTTTGTGTTCGGGGATGTTGCAAAGTAAACTTCGATGCTAAACCTCGTGGCCGAATGTGGGGCGTGTTTTAGCATAGCCTCATAACTGCCACTTCCTATTGTTATTCTGTATGTGCACGCTGCATGCTGTCAAATCTGAAGTCCATTAGCACTAGTGTGTATAGTTTTAAAATACAGTATTTTAAACGAATATTTATTTAACATATCATCCACTCAAATTGTGAACCATACGTGTAATCTTGGCCTTTCAATGAGTATCTTCACTGATCGGAATTGTAGCTTTGAATGTGAGGTTAGATGGCCATTATCAGCATGTTGCTGTGTCAAGTGGGCTCATCTGTTTGCTGGAGAGAAGATAAGACAGGTGCACTGAATGGGTTGCACCCAGCTGCTTGTGGTGTTGGGGGTGGCTGTCTATTTTGGTAGTTGGTGAGTTAAGCAATGGGTGGGGCTTGTTGTGTCATACTGAAACAGTTGTCAATACGTTATGGAGGGTCAAAGGGTATGTGAGGGTTAATTTCAGCCATAAATTGAACTATTCAGCGCATTTTAATTCAAACAGGTGGAAATAGTCAGTGATGGTCTTCTGAATCAAACCCATCCCAATCGGTGATCACATCATGGTGGAACAAGTCGCAAAATAAAGTTGTTTGCTGCGTAACCAGATATAGTTTTGTTTTTAATGGAATCTATCAAGTTATACACTTATTGGGGTCGGTTACTATGCAGCTAAGTTCTGTTTGTATTAAATATTTCCCTTTGGTCACCCCCAGGTGCTGGCATGAGGAGAATGGGCCGCAAGCCTGAAGGTGAAGGCTCCAGGCCCCAGGGTGGCCCGGGAGGCCAGGGAGAGGGGCGTCCCCCCACAGACAGGCGGCCTGCAGAGAGGCGGCCACCTCGCCGTTTCGAGAGGCCAGCTGGAGAAGGTGGTGACAAGCCCGAGGTTGGCAAGTTCTCTGGGGACAAGTAAGTTATCCTGTCAAACAGAAGAATTTGTATTGGGTCCAACAGATAAGTTGTTGCCAATTTTTTCGGTTCATATTGGCCTGTTGCAGATAACGATTCACTAGTATGATCTGATAAAAAACTTTTTAAAGCCAGAAAGAGTCTTGAATGTAATCCTGTGTGATCCTTCTTCCATTACATTTGAAGGATCATTGCAAAACGGGTTAATGAATATGTTTTTTCTAAAATATATATATCACCATTAGTAAAGCAGTAGGTTTTAAAAAAAACAAAACTGGAATACTTGGTGAAGATGGTTATGTGTGCTGATGGTGCATTATAAATACTTTTTGGAGCACATTTGCTGCAGCACACGATTGATCATGAGGTACTTAGTCTTACAGCTTACATTCAGGTAGGCAGGGAAAGTGTCAAATAGGTTTTGACTGAAGTTCTCTATCAGCAGGCCTGTTGGTGAGAGGCCGTTGAGGGGACGTGGTGGCAGCAGAGGGGGCCGCGGAGGAAGAGGACGCGGCATTGCCAGCAGCGACGGCTTTGATGCTCGAGGAAAACGTGAATTCGATAGACACAGCGGCAGTGACCGAGCGTAAGTACTTTTTGTCTATTGTAGACTTAAATGTCTGTCTTTATGCAAAGCACGTCGAGATCCTGGCTAAAACCGATTTTGTTGCAGTGGCCCGAAAGGTGAGGAGAAACGGGGTGGAAGCGGATCTTACAATTGGGGCACCGTCAAGGATGATTTGAAGTAAGTGACTATATTTCACCTGAAACAATAAGGGGGCAGTGCACGGTCAGAGGCTGGAAAATTAAAGGAGAACTAATAACTATTGAAGCGAAGTGAGGTTTTCTCCTGGTCTCACTATAAAACAACGAGACACTTGCTAGAATTTGGATTTTGTTAATGTGGCCAATTTTCTTTTTTTAGTGAGCTTGACCAGTCAAATGTCACTGAAGAGAACCCTGAAGGTGAGGAGCATCCACCTGCTGACTCAGAGAACAAGTAAGTTTTTTTGTTTTTTTTTAGTTTCCCTGTGTGCATAAAGAAATTGGTTTGCTGTACATTAAAAACAGAAAAGACAGAATGCAGTATTGTAGACTAAAGTATGATTGCATCATTAACAGTTGACAGCACATGCAAATAATAACCAGCAGTAACACAACATGCAGTAATAAATAAGTTTAATGTGCATGAAAAGTGACAGCCCGTCTGAAACACTGTCTGTTCATTAAAGGGAGAACGAGGTAGAGGAAGTTAAGGAAGAGGGCCCCAAGGAAATGACTCTTGATGAGTGGAAGGCCATGCAAGACAAGGAGCGGGCCAAGGTGGAATTCAACATCCGCCAGGCCAATGAGGGAACTGCCTGGAACAAAGGATTTGTGCTGCACAAGTCCAAGACGGAACAAGTGAGTAAGAACTATGGTTCTGTTTTTTTGGACATATATTTGAGTTTCAATATTTTTAGCCACATTTTTGAATTTTAACAGGTGTATGTCACTTTTGTTAAATTGATTCTTTGGTGTTCAGGCTGGCATGAACACCACTGTTTAGGGCCACGAAGCAATCATGGAAAAGATGCCAAATAGGCTGGTGTGCAGGATCTTTTTATTGGCTCTCATAACACAATTCTTGCTTTGTGAAGTAAACTATTATGATGGAGAGGAACTAGGAATAAAGCCATTCGTTGTCCAGTTGGTGTTGAGTATATAACTTTCTTTTATAGGCGCTGCAGTGAGTGAGGCAGCTCTTGATTGTTGTGCTGAGATGGTGCTTGAAGTATTCACCGTGTGTGGTTACTGTGGCCGTCGCATTGAGTGCTTTGAATGGTCTGCGGGCTAGAAAAGAATTAAAGAAATGCAGTCTTGACACATAAACGTATTTAATATTGGCTCTCTCAGCAGATTACATAGTGCATACTGTATTTCTCAGGGGGCCCTGTTCTATTATTACCATGTTGGTGCCCTCAGTATTGAGAATTCACCTTTTCCTCCGTACAGCTCAACAACAATTCTCACATGAAGTTGGAGCAGTAATTAGGCACTTTATTTCACGACTTGTCGTGTCCGTATCATCACTTGAGCTATTAAAAGAGGCAGTATTATAAATCTAGTCCACAATGGCTTTTAGTGTTCATGCAAATAAAAAGAAATACAATTCAATTTTGTTTACATCACGCCAAATCACAACTAAATTTATCTCATGGCACTTTTCATATAGAGCAAGTCAAGACTATACGCGTAAAAAATGTTTGCACCAGTATTTTATTGTGCTGATATTGACACTTCTGTCCAACACAGGAGAAGAAAGAAGAACTGATCGAAGAGGGTGAGGTGGAGCCCAAGGTATGTTGTTTACGCTTCATGTACAATATGAATCTTTGTAAAACATAGCCAGAGCTGGAAACTGGCAGGAAAATTAAAATCATGACTTTCTCCCCATTAATCTAAAGCTGGGTGAGGATGAGCACCACTTCCGGAAACCAGCCAATGATATCACGTCACAGCTGGAGATCAACTTTGGAGACCTGGGCCGTCCAGGACGTGGACGCGGGGGACCCCGTGGAGGTGGAAGGGGTGGCCGCGGCCGGGGTGAACCTACCAGGGCGCCCCGCACCGTAAGGACAGACAAGGTAATCGGTGACCGCTATATCATGTCCTAGTTGTCTGTTAAATATAAATTTAGTATATAATATTTAATCTGATAAAAGTAAATTATAAACAAAATGTCAGAATGGATTTCATTTTTAAGGTCATGCTACATGGGCACCTATTATCTGCAGGAAGAATTCTGAATACCGAGAATCATCCTGTGGGCAAATAAGTATATATGTATATTTATATGTTCACAGTTGCCCCAGAACGTATTTTCCAAATATCCTGAGATTATACAATTATATCACACCGTTCTCTGGCAATCTGTCAAACCAGAAGATATTTTTAGTTTTAATCATTGCATGCAAACAGGTCTACAATGTTAAGAAAAATAGCACAGGATCCCATTGGGGTATAGAATGGCTTACAGGTCTAATTTGTGAACAACGAAAATCTGCAAACATCCACAAAACCAATGTTGGTGGCCTGGTTTGGAACTATTTTACCTGAAAGTCATAAAATTGCCAGGCCAGGGTATCATGTAGAGATTAAGGGAATTTAATTCTCTGTACTTCAATACATGTTTAGAGCTGTGTTTTTATCTTGTTTGGCCTTTCTAATGCCTGTTTCCTTCACATTTCCTCTCAGTCTAATGTGTCTGTGCCCAACGTGGACGACCCAGAGGCCTTCCCAGCCCTGGCTTAAGCCCCTGGCTGCTGTCCCTCAGGCCTACAGGAGCCCCCTGAGCACCTCCACTACGAGGCTTGCATGTTCATGGATCCTTCAGCAAAGTGAAAAGATGGAGAAGACTGTCATTACCTATGGCACTCAACTTGAGGACTGAGTTTTACCCAATAAAAACAAAAACAAAGATGAAAAAAACTGAAATGATGAAAAAAAAAATAAAAAAAGGACTTCTTGCTACTCTGGAGCAACTTATTGGTAGAGGTTTTGTACTTGGAAACAAAGTAGCAGGGATGTTTTCATACAGTATTTTTTTCAGAGATTATGCATTGTCCATTGATAAATTTTTGTAACTGCTGCTTGAAAATATGCATTTTGAAGTATAAGAAAAAGCGTATCCTGTAGCTAGGTGTGAGCCATTGTTTGCTTGCTTTACAATGAGCACTGTGGGGCTCCAACCCAAGCGTCTGGGCTGCGCCATGCTAGGTATCTGAAGTTACTGCTTCACTCATTGAGATTTGAGGATTTTTTTTCTTTAGCACTGGTGTATTGTTTTATATTTTAGAAAGGTTTATTCTTCTATGATCTTAGGCCTGTAAATCTGAACTATTTTCATAACAACCTTTCAGAGAATGTCACATGGTGCAAATAGGTCACATCTCAGTCCTTGATCAAGCGGTCATTGATGAAATGGAGCCAAAATTGTGGCTTTTTTGTATTGAAATTTTCTTGAGGAACGACACAGCTCCTAAATTTGCATAAGTCCTGAGACGTTTGTCACTTGGTTTGGAGACATGGAAGTTGGTGTTCTAGTTTAATGCCGAGTGGTATTCATTGTGTCGCTTCTTGCCCATTTCAGCTTTGATCACACACGAGTCAGTTAATGCCTGTAATTTTCATTGAGGACATGGAGAGGCGTCTTCACACAGTTGAGATGCAGCTGCAGTCCTCTGGAAGCCCTTAGACCTCTTTGGACAGTTTACACTCCACGTGAGCATAGATGTAAACCCAGACCGGCTTCAGTTTTACTGCAATCTTCTCTGCTGATTGTTGACTTGTCCTTTAGCTTCCACAGTGGCACCTCTGCATAATCACTCTGAAAGAAATACAGTTGTTCATTCTGTGGAACAGCTGACGTGCTTTACAAATGTGTGAATTCCAGCCCTGCTATTAGACCTCTGTCGGTAAATAAAGATGGTCGATAAATTTGTTTGTATGTCACTTTTTATTCCTCTGTCCTTAGAAGTGGATCCGCGAACGCTTTTGTCAAGTCTATGGACCGGTTTTCGTTCATTTGCTATTTGGCTTTTTCTAAAAGAACAAATAATAGACATGGCTTCCAGCTGTCTATAGTGTTAATGTTCTGTTGTTTACTCACCTTTACTTGCTGGTTTTAGCAAACGGAAGAACAATTGTCCTTGAACACCCCAACTATAATAAGCAACTATTTTGCATTCATGTAATAGAAAATTTGGACAATGTATGTATAATAGATAAACCCACCAACAGCATAAGATGGTACTCAAACCTGCAACCTGTTCTGTTGAGGTACCACAAAACTCTAAAGTCACATGGGATATATCAGGCGAACAACTGTCTTGGGTTCTCATAGAATAAAATTGAGTTTGCATATGGCAATTATTTTATTTTGAAAGGTTTCATGTACAAAAACTTGTGTCCAATCTCAGTAAAATGCACAAAATTCTGGAAAGTTTAAGCAGCATCTATGCAAAACAAAACAAGCTATATATTTTAAAAAGTACTGGCATTTGAGTTAAAAACAAAACCTACAACATAATGTGGCTCCACCAATTTTACACATCAGATTCATTGTATTGATCTCAGAGAGCACTATTCAGCACGTTCAAAACTGTTCAAACCAAAGCCTACATGACCGCTGTGCAAAGCCCCAAAACCGACTGTTCACAATGGTTACGTTGGCATCGTTAACACCTTGCATTACAATTATTGCCCCATGTGATGAACGATGCTCTCTGACCAATAGACTGAATCTGATGGGTGAACTATGTGGATTCCACCTTTAACTGAGACAGGAAGCACAGAAGCATTTAAAGGCAAAGCTGATGGTATATATGACTAACAATTGTACAACACACTCGTCTGAGTCGCCATAAGCATTGAGGTTATGGTAAAGTATGCAAGTATCCCATGTCAGTGAGTCATTTGACCACATAAATGAGTATCGGGATCACTGCAGTTTTTACTTTTTCTTTAAACGAGTGAATCTTGCTCAGAAATGTTCATAGAATAAAAGTTTTGTCGATCTTTTTTCACGCTGAAATAAAACGTTTTCAGGTTATCAGTTAAAGCCCAAATGACTCACGTTGTGCGAACATTGTAGTGGAACAATGACAGTGTGTAATATTTTAAAAAACATACTAAATTCAAAAAACAAACACACAGAAGAGTTGGGACCAGTAAGCAACAATCAAACTAGCAACACTAAAGGTTAACCAAAGCAAGAAGTGTTCAGCACAAAGCCCCACATTTTTATAGAATAAAACACAGTGATGGGATGACACATTTAGACTAAAGTGTGTGATGCATTTTAACATCATAGTATAAGGAGACATGTACAGTAAGTGGACGCTTGTTTTTGCAGGTCACGTGGATTGTTGCAGGCCCATCCGGTGCTGCAGTGAAAAAGAAGTAATGATGATCATTGTTACTACAGTACAATTTCATAAAATCCAGAGTGAGTCCGGACTGAAAAGGCTGCTCTGTGCTGCTCCGGTTGACTTGCAGTCCGTCTTCCAAAACTGTCCAGGCAGAAGACATCGTGCTCCATAATGTGCAATGTTTAAATAACAGTATTAAGTTTTCATCCATCCCAAGAATTGCAGTTCATGACAGAATCTATTTTTTTCACCCACCCGTATTTGTTTAGTGTATCCAAAGCCATGCTTTAGAGGATATACTGGTAATGCATGATATGGAAAAAGTTCAAATATGTTCAGAGTTAAAAGTCATCTGTTCATAACGGCTCTGTAAGACAGCAAGGAGGGAGAGAGGTAGTTTATCCACATCAAAAGTCCCAACCAGATGTTTGATCCGACACATGAATCATAAGAATAAAAAAAATGTAAACTGTACGCCAAAGGAGCATTAATCCAGTGCTGAGCGTGACAGGAAATGAGCTCAAAGAAGACTGGAAACGTTCCCCTCGTCAACACTCCTGAAAAAAGTCACTGCAGTCGATTTTGACCGCATCCAGCGTCAGCTTGCCCGGTAAATCCAGGGGTTTCATGAAGACACTGTGACTGGGGAAGAAACCCCTGACCTCCATAAAGTGTTCCTCCTGATCCTCGTCATCGTCCAGTTCGTGCTCTGCCCCGTGTGATGAGATGTAGTCAACAGTCGTGTCCTGAGACGACTGAGTTTGGTTGGAGCTGCCCGAGTCGTGGGAGAAGCTCTTGATGTACGTGGTCTGAGGGTACACCGCGGTCGGCGTCTCGGGGTTCACGTTAATCTGCAGAAGGGGCGACGTGACGGTCGAGTCAGCTCCTACGGGGGCGGAGACGTCACTGCTCTGCTCGAGCAGCTCCTCAACGTCCGCGACGACCGGCTCTTCTTCCTGCTCGGTTTCCACTGATGTACTCAGCTGGAACGGGAGGTTCATAAGGCCCTGCTGGGAGGGAATAACAGCCTCAAAACCGGCATCCACGAGGACTTAAACAGGGTTTGGATCTTATTTATTTTCCCATAAATACCTTCACTGTGGTACATTCTCTTGCCCATTTACTGTTTGCGGGATCTGGTATCACATCAGGCAAGAGGCAAGGGCATAACATGATGAACCTAAGCGAGCAGGAGGAAGATTACCGAAGAACAATCAGCAAGAAGGATTTTATGGAAACATATTCATCAACGTGCAGATCGGTCCCTTGTTGGCGATGTACCCTTACCTCTGCCGTACTGTTGAAAACTGGCACAGACACAGGAATGACAGGGCCATTATGAGCACCGATCCACACAGCAATGGGATGGCCACCAGGTTTTCCTCTGCAGGAGGGCACGGTGAAACAGGTAAAAGATGTGAAGATGTGAGGAAATGAAAACATTTTATCATTCAAAAAGTACTCCAACTTTTGAGCTCTTTCCCCCGGGTGGATCCATATCCATGTAACCCATGACCATTCGCACCCAATGAGATTTTCCACCATTTTTAGCTCAATTTTTACTTACAATTGGGGGTCAATTTTCACAAAATTTTACATTGTTACTTTTCAAATTTTAGTGGGCGTGGCTCATTCTTGAAAAAATATCACATCAATGAATAAGTCACAAAACCCCCCCCAAAAAACTCATCAGTCAACCTAGTGGGGGATCTATAAAATCACAACAGATTATAAAAACTGGTGGTTAATTTTCAGGACCGACATTTTCACATTTGAGCCCTAATTTCCCCCTTCAAAGACACGCTGAGGACGGCTTACGCTGGATGAAGAACTTGATGGCGTTTCCGGCCGGCCCTTCTCCTTTCGTAGTCCAAGCAGTCATCCACAGCCTGTAAATAGCTGGATCCAGGTTATGGATTACGTGAGTCGTCCTTAGCCGTGAAACAGGATCTGGGATTAGGAAAAGTCCTATAGAATTAGGAAATAACCCCTCTGCCTGTCTGCATACGAGCCAGTTGACATGACTTCACACTTACATGTGAGCAGGGATTTGCTTTCGTTGTTTTCTATATAGATTGTATAATTTCTGATACAGCCTCCTCGCTTACTCCTTGGAGGCTCCACCCAGCTCACTTTCACTGCATTTCCCTCAACAATTTCCTCCACAGACGGACCGCCTGTTGGCACTGAAAACCAACAACAACAACAACCACGTACTGCTGTAATCACTGTCATCATCATCATCATAACTAAATTAATCACAAAGTTTGCTTCCACTCAGATTTTACCTGAATCTACAGTGCTGATGCCCACAAATTCGGTCGTGCCTATGGTGCGGTGGTGATCCAGCGCATAAACCGCTACCTCATAGCACTCAAATGGCTTCATGTCTACAGAGGAGAATTTTAAAAAGACACAGAAAAAAAAGATCAGACCAAACACGACAGAGGAATATGTTGTGAATATCAGAAATAGTACTTCAAAACATGTTCGTTGTTGATACTTTTTACAGTATCTTTTCTTCGTTAACAGAGGAAATCTTGAGATTTTTGTAAGAATAACAAGCACAATTTTATGAGTTCACACTGAGTTTATAATTTTAAGTGTGCAAAAAAATTATTACTGTAATTATTGAAATACAGTGGAATATAAGGTGCAACACTTTGAATACAACTTTAAATGTTAGAATTTGTATTGAGTTTGGATTGACTATTTGTCTATGAATTGATGTGACTTTTCCTCTTTTTTTCCCGTCTCTCCACATGTCCTACCTTTGATGATCACATGGGTCTCATGTCTGCTCACTCTGACCCACTGCAGCTCATCCAGCTTGAGGCCCTCTGGGTGCCACTGCACCACATACTCAGTAGGTATGAATGCAGTTTCACGCTTTCTCCAGGAGATGGCGACACTATCATTGATTATCCGTGCATGAACATCGACAAGGGGCTTTGCTAAAAAAAAATAAAAAAATTTAAATTTTGTGAGTGCTTCAAACACAAACATTACAAAGGCAAATTCAAATATAGAAATGTAATTAATTAAGAGACTGCACAGGGAGAAAAAAAGCAAATTCTTGATTCATGAAGCTCCACATAAATACTGAAAAATCCTTCACCTATGTATCCTTTACCTGTTTGATGATGGGTGTTGATTTTAGCAGGAGGGGACTGTCCCCTGGAATTGCGAGCCCGTACAGTCACGTCACAGTTATCACAGGGAGAGACTGAAGATGTCCGATCCTCAGCGCTGATGTTCCTGTAGGACACCAATCCCGTGTCCCAATTGTAAATTGTGAGATTATAGTCCAGGATCTTCCCTCTAACCATGGAATCGTTCACTGTCTGCAGTCGGAGAAATCATATTATCATCACTAAACTTTTCAAGCTGCTTTTAATCGTTAAACTGTGCTTGTGATTGTTTGCTTGGTGAAACATGGTGGCGGGGAAGTTCCTGATCCAGTGAAGAACTGGAAATATTGGTGCAGGTCGACCTATCCTTAAAGATATGTAACGTCTGACATCAGACGCACCGTACACACTCACACGGTACATTAAAGTTTCAGAAAATCTGCTGGTATGTGAACAGGAATGCTGTGTGAAGCTTGATTTCGAGTCATCACTTCTTTTCTTGTAAACTGAAACTGTGGTGTCTCCTACCTGGTTTCAGTTATCTCTTGCCGTGATGTGAGATGAGTGTATGTGTTTCTGTGGTAGGGGGTATGTTTGTGTGTGTGTGGGGTGGGTTGGGGGATTGGGGCAGTGTTTGACTTCTTGGCTTGAACTTTAGTGGGTGCTGCAATACTACAGCAAAGCAACCGGATCAGAAAGTGGAACTGTAGCTGAAAACATCAAGCTGCCCACACTTACGCATGTACACACACACGCTGATAGAACGCAGATAACACCTTACAGTAAGGTGGTGAGTGTCCTCCTCAACTATCATTCATAATTTCTCATGATGAACAGGAGCGGGGAGATTCTGTAACGGGACTTGTGTTGGCTGAAGATTACCTTCCAGTAAACTCGGAGGGAATTCAATTCAGTGCTGGACTGAGCGAACCACACGTCCAGCGCTTTGGTGGGAGCTGAAAAAAAGAAGAAACATCTGTCACTTGACCTGACATCACGCAGATGACGGCTAATGTCCATATTTTGCAGAGGATGTGGATTAAACTTTCATTGTTACATTCATAAGTCACTGTGCTGCTTTGAATCCTTTCAAAGTGACAGACGTTGATGCTCGTCTCCTAGGCAACTATGACTAATGATTCCAAGAATCTGTATGACTCAACACACATCAACCCCGGATTCTATGCCTGCTATCGAGCAAAATACAGCAAAGACCCTAGCAAAGATCTATTGTTTATTGCCGTTACTGTGTTATGAGAATGAGTGTGTGCGTGTATTATTGATCTGAGTGGTTGTATATGGACAGATGTGGCTGCAGCTGTCCAGACCTGCAGTGGAGACGGACGCACGCACAGCAAGTGTGATGCTAGGAAAGGATCAGTCACCACAGTGAGTTTTCACAGAACGAGAACGAGGGGCTGAGATGATGGTAAACAATGAACATCCTCCGTCGATGACCGTCTACGTCGGTCTGCACGTTCAACAGTCAGTAAAATGAAAAAAAAACTGCTTTTAAACTAAGTTTAACCAAGTTCTCACTTGATTTCTTGCAGTCTAGCCTGTGAGTATCCACGGAAACGAAACTATCGGTGGATTAAAATCCCCACGGACACTCTTGAGCGAGAAGTTGCTCCAGAATTACAGAGAGGCTGCACGAAAACAGAAGAAAATAATAGAGTCCTCAGTGTAAAGAGAAATATACGATATAAAGTATCTCAGGAGTAAATGATAATAACAGAGCCTCATAGGACAAGAACAGAAGTAACAGAAGTACAGAAATATCTGAGATAGAAAGTTGTGTTGCCCTTCTGAATCTCAAAGAGTTCAAGGCTCCATAATTTGCTTTTCTTTCCATATCGGCATAAACTCATGGAATGAAGTGGAAATGGAGGGCCATCACGCAAAGAATACACAGTTTATAAGTAATGTCCCTAACAAGCACAACCACTGGCACTGACCAGGAAATTGAAGATTTTGTACGCAAAAGCCAACTAACTCCATTACTACAGTCTTGCAGGTTAAAAGAAAGTTCTGATCTGCTTACCCTCCTCTTCGGTCCAACATGAAACGATCGAGCTCCACGGACTCCACAGCCCAGTGCTGAATTTGGTTTTGGCCCTGAAATGGTACAATCTGTAGGGTTCTAGAGAGGAGATAGTCTGGACCCAGAATGAATCCATTTTCAGAGCCTGCAAATCACAAAACCAGATCTTATTTCCCATCATTCCGATCACATATTTTACAGACGAAATCAAAGGTCAACACTAAAGTTTGCCTGTGATATTTTGGAGCTTAGGAAGAGTTCACGAGGAAACAGGAGGTCAAATGTCAGATTTTGTTTTCAACTTTTGCAGCATTGTATGTTGCTTATGCGCCTTAACATTTTTGTCTTTAGATTTTTGACTTTGTTTGATCTTTAAGTTAGTAAACAACTTCAGCGTTTTCAACAGAACCTGATTTATCAGAACTTCGACTGTTGCTCTTTTCTCCCACAGTCCAAAGACACACACGCTCTGAGTTGTGTGTGAGTGTGAATGCGTTGATCTAAACCACCGGCATAAAATGTGAGATTCAGAAATTCACGAGAACATTTTCACGATGAAGCCTGACAGAACCAAAGCACGACAGTAAAATGATCTTACTGAATGAGGAGGGGTTGTCCAGGTGTGTTGCTCTGATTTGTACTGGACCTCCAGATGTTCGGTGGTCAGAGACCGCTTCACTGTCACATTGCAGCCCCGGGACGAGCAAAACGTTTGGTCAACATCAGGAGGCGGAGGCATCGCTGGTAGTTTGAACAGCACCGAAGAAGAGAAAATATAAACAATTACCGACTGAGCTTCCACCACAGGTGAATGAAGGAAGGACGTCTCTGCAGCTGCTCTCAGAGCTTTGATTTCGGAGAACACACTCCCACTGCTTTGGTTGTGAGAGCCCCGCAGCCTTACCGATGTCACTAAGCGTGTAGTTGAAGACGGCCGACTCCACAGAGTCCAGTTCATTTTGAGCTCGGACCCACACAGAGATCAGCCGGACGGAGTCAGACACCTTGAAATCAACTGTGTGTGAATCCGATCCCTTGCTGGACTCTCGGAAGGACCTGGGCCCATCTGCGTGTGTATCTGTGTGTGTTCCAGAATACGTCTTGACCCTGAAACACATCGAGGACTTCTTTAACAGCAGCTGGAAGCTAAACGTTCAGGAATTTGAAATGTTTTGGCATTTATAGTGAACTCACCACAGCACCAGATCATTCCAAAGATAAGTTTCTCGTCCTTTTTTCCAAGAGCAGAAGACACGTCCATTTTCAGGCTCTAAGACTTTATGGATGCACGTTATGTTTTCCGGACGATCCGGTGGATCTACGGATCAAATAAAGAAACATCTATACTCAGTACGTACAATTAAATCAGCCATTTATTTTCAGACGCTGCTGATCACGATGAGCACAACCTGACCTCTGTGACCTTGTCATTTTTGAAAGTTTTTGGTTTTAGCTGTGATGATATGTGAGCCGGTTTGTTTGTTCTCTTTTCAGATCGTGTGAAGATCAGGGAGTGAGCGTGCAGCGGGAAAACGCACGCCGGGCGGTTTTTACTTTCAAAGTGACCAAATGATGTGGTCACACATGACATTTAAGGCAGCCTGCACACAGCGAGGAAGAGGAAGCAGAACCAGCTCAACGTCTCTTCACAGCTCTCGCCATCTTCTCAAAACAACACAGACAACCCAGACGGCACGAAGCTGTCAAATATGAAGACGTTAGTGTCCCTACAGCACAACGCACTGTCAACGTCCTGCATGCCATCGATTTCCCATAATGCCATCTAATGTGTGTGTGTGCAGCTGGAGTGCTGATTGGACATTTTGAATGATCTGTAGGGAGCTGGGATGATGGAGAACGGGATGATGAGCGAGCGGTCCTTTACTTCATACTCACATCCAGCAGAGATGTCCAGACCGCAGGGGTCCAGAGCCGGGGTCAGTGAGGGACAGACGCACTGACAGCGGAATGTCCGGTTCTTTGTTATGTTGACCACATGAGTGTAGATGGTCGTGGCATTGAACTGCTGATGGCTCTGTAGCGTGGTTGGATGGTCGGCTTTCATGTATCGCTTGCATTTGCAGTTAAAGGTGCAGTACACCTGAAAAGTGGAGCCTCGTTGCACGGCGGGTCCAGCACTGGACCAGATGGTGCAGGCTTTGTGACCTGAAATGAAAGATGCACGTTGTTCAGGCTGAGACACTGAAATGATGATGATGATGATGATGATGATGGCTTATATGCGTGTATGAATGCATATGTGTGTGTATTAGTGTCTTAGTAATGAATGTGTTTAGCCTGTAGAACATTTTCAGCATGTTTCCAAGCGAGCATGGTGGACGTGAGGATGTACACATCATTTGATAACTTATGAAAGTTGTTGTCTTCCCACACTATACAAGTCTCAAAACTCTAACATCATTCAAGCAAATGTCCTTCTTAGCTCCATCAAGACGTTCCAATGAAGGATTACTTTGTTGAGCAGCTCTTTCTGTGTGGTCTTACCTGTGGAGACCTGCACGGCCAGCACGGTGATGACAGTGAGGATGGGCCATGTTTGGGACATTGTCGCCGTTACTCGTCTGTCCGAGCTGCAGTTGACATTTTAAAAGAAGCACAAACACACACACACACACACACACACACACACACAAACACACGAGGTCTGTCGAATTATGTCGGCGGATTTTTAGGATCCATCGGACCGTTGGAACTTTGAACGTTCCCGAACGGACGATGCGATGATTGACGGAGTGAATAAAGCGAAGGTAAAACACTCACAAACACACACACACATACACACATACACACATCCCGGTATCATAGTAATCCATCGGATCTCCTGCTCTCTGTCCGACCGACGTCATTACACGTTCCAAACATCTTTAAACGGAGCCGTGTGTGTCCAAACTCTGCTAAGGCGACAGAGGCGCGGTGTGTGTGCGTGAGAGAGAGAGAGAGAGACAGACAGACAGACAGAGAGAGGGAGGGAGGGAGGGAGG
>OMNV01003395.1:95495-106521 GCA_900303265.1 Brotula barbata
GAGGGAGAGGAACACAATGTGTGTGAAAGTGAGCCGCCAGCAGGCTGCAGATAGAGTTCAAATCATCTTCAATTCTGCAAGAAATGTATATGTTCTAACAAAATATCCCATTAATGTTATTTAAGGATTCTTTGAAAATTGAAGGTATGATTGTGGTGGTTCTCAAGCTGTGCCGTGGGAATAACGCGCACAAAGTCCTGGTGAGGTCTTAACTTCATAGATTACCACAGATAATATGGGATGAAACCATGAATAAACTGATGCTCTTCTCATTAATTTGACATATTTGTCGGTTTGTTGTTATGTTAACATGTTGTTGGATCAGAATTTGGGTCTGGTGTGTTTTTTTTTTGTGTGTGTCTTGTTTATCCATACAGAGACGTCATTTACAGTATCTTCGGTGGCTTTAATTCTCATAAACGCTCATAAAAGTGTCATTGATTGCACATTACATAATGAGAGAGATGAAAGTTTGGTTCCATAATAAAAAAAAAAAAATCCAAAACATGAAAACAATGATTTCCTTTGACATCATTTTGATCTGAGGGAAGTCTCCATGCTGATGTTTACATTAGGGGCCATGACAGTTAGTCACATCTCTTATTTAGTTTCATGTTCACAGTTTCCATACACCCAAACCCTCACCCATAGCTCCATGTGGTACAGAGGGGGACTTTCCCACAGGCCACACTGCACTCTCGGTTTTGGGTGAACAAACACATCGCTGGCGTTGGGATTAATGAAATATCAACAGGGAACATCACCCATGGATGTCAACAAAGACTACTGAGGCAGACAGTTAGGCCTCACGAAGATGAGTCGATCAATAACTCCTAACAAACTCCTAAATGCGGTCCCCAGAGATTTGACTGTGATTGAGGAAGAGAGATCGCTCGGAGAGGAAGTGCGGCCATGCATTGCAGTTTCATTTTATACATTCCAGAAAGACACTGAAAGGAGCATCGATGGCAGGGATGACTCGACGCGGGCTCATCCATAAATATCTGGACAGCTGCGGTTGGTGCACAATTATCTGACTTTCAATCAAACTCCAAATATGCTTTTTTTCTTTTTTTTTTATTAAACCAACTTGACTTTTCCTGGCACAGATCTTTTTTTACGATTCAAGGTAAATGACAGCAGAACACAGTGAAAATAATGCTTCTGGAAACGTGGACGTAGTGGTGTACACCGGTTGTCTTCCTCCTCGGTCTCAGGCTGTAAAGCTGTTGGCTGCGGCCACCTGAGGGAAGTAACCTGCAGTGTTTTTGGCCAAATACTGAGACAAACGTTCTCCGGCCGTGTGAGTCGTAGTTATTTCTGCCTGTTGTAAATCTGGAGAGGACGATTCCATCTCCGTCGTCCTCTGAAGGAGGTTAGAGGAGTCTCTGCTGGAGATGGCTGAAGTTTTGAGAGTTTGAGGAAACAAAAGGTCACTAACAGAGGCGAAGGTCACGCCTGAAGATGAATTACACAAATCCACTTCCAGGCTGCACAACAAGCCGGGTAGAAATCCTCCAGGAACACCTGAACATTCTTCCTCCTCCTCCACAGGAGGCGGTTCATCCCTCTGCTCCTCTTCTCTCTCCTGTATGTTCTCCTCTTCTTGTCTGAAGCAAAAAATCTGGGGTTTGTAGCCAACACGTTCCATGGTGTTATCAATAAGCACGGTGCCAGACGTTTGTGACGTCTCGTCATCCGTCGGCCCTTCTGCTTCGACATGGACTAGTTCTACGTGAACGATGGGGTAGAGGTCCTCCCTCTCTACCTGGGAGATCTCCTCGATGGGGGACAGCGGAGGGTCGCTTTGTGAAAAGTCGAAGAAAGGTTCAAAGACACTTCCCTCCTGCTGCACAGTCCAAAAAAAAAAAATCAGGATTAGACACAGGTGAGCCATTAAAAAAAAGGGAGTTGACTAATTTGCATTTTTTCAAGAATGAAAATGAAAGGCAGCACACGAAGTGGATCACAACAAAACAAAGCAGCTGGATGTTGTCAGAGTGAAAACAGAATCATCCTGTGAGCTCACTTCCTGGTGCGGCCAGAGGAACTTCCTGCTTTTAGCGAGAGTTTTTAGTACCATCATTAGAGTTGTGGTTACATGGGCAGAGAACAAAAAAAAACCTAAGTGTTGTCAAAAATGACTTTCACTTTTATCTTTGGCCTAATTTTGCTTTTCCTGCTGGGATTTCATTTGCTAGCGGGTTCTGTTTTAGGTGTCACGTGTGTTGCTTTGTTTACCTCCACTAACCACCTGATGGCGAGACTGTTTCCCACTTTCGGGAGATTTTCAACGAGCCAGGCGGGTCCCACGGATACACACTTCTCTTTGATCCTGAAAGTTTAAAAAGGAAATATGTTATTCATCATCCGCAGTCTTGAAGTTGTGCAAAACATTTTGGTCATTTACGTATGGCACAGGTCTTAGCTCCTCATCCGTAGACTGCTCGTCCAGTGGATATCTTTAAAACAGAGTCTGTCAGTGTCATCCTTTGTTTTTTTTATGTGTGATATTTGTCTATTTCTGGAGGCCGGGTGTAACTGTCTGCTCGGTTAAAAGCCTGACAGTGAGCCTCATGGTAGGATGATTTGATTTTATTGATGTGATCCATTTTCTGTACCGCTCGGTGCTGCAGAAACTGGACGCGCTGCTCCGTGTGCACGCTGTGTCACAGTGTATGAAGAATCAAATCAGTCTGTCCGCAACTTAACTATCAGATTGAGTCTTTTTCACATCTACAGCGGTGGCCGCAGTGCTAATGTTTCTATTCATCCGTGTACTAACTGGATTTTTTTTCTCCTCTGCCATCCGCTGTGGCTTTCAATGAATTCAGATGAGACAAAACCACAGTGGCCCCATCCTGCTTCTTGGGAAAATAAAACTTAAATTTGATCGTGTATTGGACTGAATGAGAAAATCTGTTGCTCCACCTCCCAGAAAACATTTATTTTACCTTTTCCTCACACAACTCCAGCACATCAGATTGGCAACAATTGCAATGAAGATAATGATGATGAAAACGAACACGATCACCACCAGACCAGCTAGAGAAGACAAACAAACAAACAAACAAACAGACAAATGCTGCTTTAACACGTTGGTAAACTACATGTCAGAATGTTTAATGTGGTGGAAGGGATGGACCAGGTGAAGAGCTAGCGTGTGTCTTTAATGGGCATGATGCATTAGTGAGGCCCTGACCTGCAGGTTCTACAGGCTGAGAGGAGGTCAGGATGCTTCGAGGCCCCTCTCCTGCTGAGGTGGACGCAGTCATGTGGAGAACCACAGGTCCTTCAGGACAGTTCAGCCACATCCGCCTGGGAGCAGAGCTGCTCACAACCACTGGAGATAAACAGAGGAAAGTCAGGGTTCATTCTGCAAAGACAGCACGATTACTGCCATTTTTAATTATATAACTATTAGACGGATTGCCAAAATCGGCTATAGCTGATAGAATGTAGCAATCCAGATTCTATTAGTTATGTGTATCTTTATTATAGTTTTATTTATAGTTTATATCTTATTTCCTTACCTCCTCATTATTCCTTATTATGCAAACTGAACCACCTACACATCAGGGTTAGGATTTCACTCATGATCTTTTGATGATACCTTTATACTTATTTTTCTACATTTTAGTGCTGATCCAGATCCATGGGAAGATTGAATTTTCTAAATGCTTTCTTATCATAACATTTCTGATCATTCTGATGTGTTTCATGTATATAATTAAGCAGACTGCTGCGCATCAGCCAATCATAGATAGTTGGACTGTTGATCTAATAGGATATAAAAATACAGAAAAAACTTTCTTGAGTCTAGTTTGTTATAATAACAACACAAATTGTACATTGTATTATGCTCAGCCTTGGTAGAGGTATGATGATGATAACATGATGATGAGAACAGCTAATGTGTGTTTTGGAAAATAGATAACCTAAAAGTAGAAGCCTGACAATAAAATACATATAGTATTCAAAGATTTCTGAATAAAAGTCCAGAAAAGAAAGAGCAATGACCTCTACACAAGTTGTGATGCAAAACAGTAACTTCTCTGATACTTTGTGCTCCAGAAATAAAGTGTGAGTTTGAGCCTCGTGGTGGCATAAGTGCGTGTAGCCACATGGCTCCGTCTGCAGTGAGCTTCCTGTTTGTGGTCAAAGCAACTTCTAGAAAACTCTATGATTCACTGAGCTCAGTACAGCTCCTTCACTCAGTCGTTATCAACAATATCACCGGGTACATGTTTTAGGACAGATGCTCATTTTCAGGGAGTTTCATCGATCCCCTGATAGAATACGTAGAAGAACTCATCTGAAATCTAAAATTTGTTGTATTACTGAAAACCCCTATGTGTGTGTGTGTGTGTGTGTGTATTAGTGGGAGGACAGCATCAACGGAAGGTTACACACTTTCCATGACGTAAGCCTGACATGCTGAGAACACCGAAAACGTTACTGCTGTTCCTTAACTTAACAACTCAAGTATCCTTATGGATCCTCAGTCAACATGTAAAATATATTTCAATTAAAATTAATCTATCTTATCCCTCTGATTCTTAAAAGAAGCGATCAGCGTACGAATGTAATTGGTCAGTATTCTAGTTTTTATCCAGTTGTTCCATAAGTTTTGCTTGATGACCCCGATGAAGACCTTGATCCAAAATGTTTCCTTTCAAACTTCACATCAATCCATTTCAAAATGTATCTATTTTTGATGGAGAAAATAAAGCTCCAAAGTTTATGATGCAACGTTGTCCATGTGACCGGTGCAGACGCACACGTAGGGCAGGAAACCCCCTCACCTCTGTGTTCAGCGTGCCTGGTCTTTAGTGTGTTCGCGTAGATGGTGTAGTTTGTGATGAAGCCTCTTTGCTGCTCTACAGCCAGCTCATCCCACTGGATCTGGATACGTCCGTACTCATGGACCAGCACGGACATGTAGGGACCACACGCTGGCTCTGAAATGCATCACAGACATGATAGTAAGCACTGCAACATGCGACATGCTGAATCAATCATTAAAATATAACAAGCATGCAAAATCTAACACATGAGACCAACAGCCCGATGTTGAAATTTGGAACTATTTCTGTTTAGGTTTGTTTTGAAATGAATAAATCCTACTTTCTTCTTTGGAGTAAACCAAGCCAGAAGATGGCGCACTAACACCGCTGGAAGTCACAGCATACAGGGAGATATTGTACCTCACTCCAGCTTTCAGACCTGAAACAACAAAGAGAAGGCAGTTAAAAAACTAAACATGTGTATAAATGTGGGTAATTCAGGGGTGTCGGTGTTTGTGGATGATATATAACAACATATTTTACTTGTCTATATGAAGCACATTGAGTCCAAATGCACACAGGGATGTAGTATGTAATCTTACCACAAGAGGGCACTGCTTAGTTTCAGTTGAGATTCATCTCTTTTGTGCCTATTTTTCTCACTATATTTCCTATAGCAGTATAGATCTAAGGACAACTATATGTGGGTAAATTAAGTTGGTTCATACTCTCTCTCTCTCTGTGTTTGTGTGTGTGTGTGTACACTGTACCTGTGATGGACGTGCTGCTTTGATCTTTGTCCACTCTTTGCCACTGCAGCGTTGCAGTTCCACTCCTACATTCTATTACATAACTCCTCAGTTGTTCTCCTGCAGGCCAGTGTTCTGTCCCAGGCAGAGACCAGGAGATGAACACTGCACTTCTATTACCTGCAGGGGGCGACTCTCTCAGAGCCGGTGCAAAAACACCTACACAAGTTACATTCCGAGAGAGAGAAACAGAGTTTATCCCTGTGGGTTCATGTTTATGGGATGAAAAAGCAGATTTTGTCTTTGATGTTCACTGTTGTTGTACCTGAGTGTGTGAGTGGCACATCAGCTGGTGGAGATTCCCCGTATGAGGTGACAACGCTGACACTCAGAGTCCGGGTTCCTGGTGGTACCTGCACTACACACTGGCTCAAACCACCAGCACAAGTCATTTCCTGCTCCTGATCATTTTCCAGTAAGATCTTGTACTGCTGCACCTCACCGCTGTAATCCTCTGGAGATGGAGGCTGGAGGAGACATCGATCCATCACTCAAGGTTCCAGGATTTTCAGTATCAGTGTAAAAGCAGAAGCACGCTCCTTTCATGTTACCTTACCTTCCACAAGACTGTCACAGCTCGCAGTCCATTTGTCTCCTGTTTACCCAACAGCCTCCAAACATGCAGCTGCTGCGAGGGACCTGAAGCGACCGCAACCTCAAGTCAGCCACATTTTAGACCATTTGATGATATGATAAATGTGACTTCCGAACTTACCTTTGCCAGGGCTTCTCTTCCTGAACGATGGACTCCATTTGCTGCAGAGTGCCCTCCTCTGCCGGGTTTTAGAATCGGGGCTGTTGGTGTCTATCGGTCCTGATGTTGAGTTACATGTTCTCATCTGGAATCCGTACTCCCTCAGAGGCTTCAGACCATCCACTTGTATTAGACCCTTCCGGAGCTCTGTCACCTCTCTCTCTTCCTACAAAAACAACATGAGGTTACGTGACCTGCATACTCTCAGGGGACGTCAGCACTTTTAACAATTTGTGTTGGAACATCACTTTACCGAGGAGTCGTTCTCTGTGCTGATCCTGATGTAGATTCTAAAATGCTCTGAGGACTCGGGGCTTTTCCAGTGCAAGGTGGCTGTTAAAGAGCTGTTCCAAAACTCTATGTGTGTAATACGAGGGGTGTCTGGTATCACTGCAATACAAAAGAACAATGATCTCTGTGGAAGTCGCAAAATGTGTGTGAAGGAATTTCTGTATCAAAACACATCAATGCCGAGTCATTACTTAAACTGTGACTGAAAGTTCAAATGTTTGCAGGGGGAAAACGTCCAAACTTGATCTAGTTCACTAAGACACTAAAAGGGAAGCTGAAGCATTTCGATGATTATCCACTCTCAACAACTAATAACAGGAACTGAGAAACAAATGGCCGATGGGACCAAGTTAACTGTAAGAGAGTCAAAACACATCAATTGACACCGTGACTCATTCCTCAACGACATAATGGTTAATTCATCAAGTTTCCTGTCAGTTTTTTTAATACACACACACACACTCATTCATAAATGTACATGCGTGCGTTTCCGGGCTCTAAGTGAGAGCTCACCTACATCTGTAACAAGGAGGATGAATGAATCTGACTTTGCTACGCCCAAGTCGTTGTACGCAGCGATGTTAACCTGGTACTTTGCATTTTCTTCGAAAATCGTTCTGGGTACGGCGAATTCTTCGGTATCCTTGGTCTCATTTGAATATATCTGGGTTCCACTTTCTCTGTTTGTGACACAAGCGTTAAAATGAGTTTCAACATCCTGCTCGTTTAAAGTGCTGTTGTCCAAATTGGATGCGCGGTCCGTATAAAGGTTGTAAATTTGTACAAAAGATAAGGCGGCACCTGCTGATGGAAATGCTGTATGTTGTTTGTACGTGTGTTTTTTGTCCTCTGGTCCATGAGCAGGTTAGTAAATTGGAGCTCCTCGATGTTTCACAGTGAACATTTGTGGGCTGATCTGGAGGGACTTTAAGGACAAAGAACCAAGCAAAAAGCTGTTATGATCATCTTCAACGTACGTCACGACGAATGAACATATTGTGCATTTTTGGCCCAAAACAATAAATAAACAACACATCTACAGATGTACGTACGGCCGCCGCGGAGGTCCAGGCCGGCCACATAGTGCCCATTCAGCTTACAGCGCACGAAGGACTTTGGCGCGCAAACTTTGCGCACGATGAACTTTGTGGTGTTGCAGTCCACTCTCTCCCTATTCTCCACAGATTTACGCATCAGCTCCAAAGTCCTGCAAATCAGTTACAAAACATCGTGTATGAACGCAGTTGAATAATGTTTCGTATCACATTGTAGCAAGTCATTGTGTAAGATAGGCAGAATTGTATTTGCGTGAAACATACCCCAACTGACAACTTTGCTGAGTGATGTGGCAATACACGGTCAGGTCTGAGCACAGACGGAAAGGCGGACCTGGCTCCACTGTCAGGTATCCGTGGGGTTTGAATTGTCTGCAGCCAGCAAAGAGCAGAGGGTAACCTTCGCCACCCCAAAAAAGAATCAGACAAACAATTAAAAAGTAATCCATGAGTACAATACTGGGCTGTACACGTCTCACACTGGTATAATAATACAGGGATGGGCATGGGAGGACACACAGACAGACAGAACAGATTCAACTCACGTTTAACGGACATGTTGAAAAGAATCAGGATGAAGCATCTCCAAATTATTCTGAATAGATTCATCTCAGTTCATCTTCTGTTTCTGCTCAAAACATAGGACACACGTATAAAGTAGCCGGAGTGAGAATATATCTATCGCATTATACACTCACGCAATAAAATCCTCAGATCTTACCTCAGACATCTGCATCAAGGAGATGTCCCAACAGACACAAGGAGGACACACAAGCTCAAAACACAGACTGATCTGTTTCACTGGTTACTTTAACAGAAGTATCTGTCACAATCAGAGTGAGAATGACAGATAAGAGCTCACAGTTCTGCCTCCACACTGAATTAATAAATGACTATCAAATCAGATTATTATGCAAATATGTTCAGCAGAGGCTCACCAGAATTTCAGATCTCCTGCATGCCCTTAGTGACGGCTTTCACCTGCTCTGTCAGAATATCTTAATAGTTAATAGTCCTGAGCGAACTGTTTTGTGAGATGCCTCTGTCTACAATGACATTTGTCAATCTGAAACTCCTTAAGGAGAGCAGTGACCTACTTTGGTGGTATTTTGGTAAATGCAGCAACTTTGAACTAGTTTGAACACATGGCTGCCCTCTTTTTCATCACCACAAAGGCTCCGATGACTTTCCACAACAACATGCCGAACACCTGATGCATGAAGCTGCTGCCTGTACAAGACTGAGATGTGATGAACTACGTGACATTATTGTTCTCTGTTGGGTTTTTTTAGGAAAAAAAGAAGTGCTGACCATGTGTTCGGTCTCTCTTGTTTCCTATCACTGTGTCACCTCGCAGAAGTTTTTTTACAGTAATGCTGATGGTGCAGATGAGGGGAAAAGGGGTCAAATTATTGCGTAGATCATGGCAAATATAAATGTAATGATGTCATTTATAGGTGTTTCTAAACTGAGGTCATGTGATTTTTTTCTTCATCTGTCTTTTGGGGCAGATTTATTGAGGTAGATTAAACAAAACTGCAAACCTGAACTATATACTTTTTTAAGCTACGAAGCTGTTTTTACTCAGACTATCAGAGCTGACAGTCACAAAAGGTTACAACTTTCTCAGGCTATCTTTGATCTTTTATCTTTTTCCTGTTTTTAGTTATGTTCCATTTTAGTCTTCAAAGGCTTTGAAAGGGAAAACCCAGCACTGACTAGATGACACTCTGATCTAGAAGATACCACAAGCAAAATGCTCTATTTTCGTAAAAAAAGCTAGAAAACCCAAACCGTGTATTATTTTCTTACTTTGTGTCTTAATGTCAGCACTCAGACTAACTTTGTGGTATACTCTTGTTTGAGTGAGAGAAATTCTCACCTGCAAAACCTCAGGAAGAGTGAAGCCACAGTGTGAACAGTTATCAACTCAGTGGCATCAAATGAATCAACTGAATTTATTCACACAAAAAAGGTTTTTTTTCCACTTTTTATCCAGCAGATTGTGAATCAAGACTGTTGCTAATCATACACCTTTAGAATTAAATTTTTAGAATTTTACAGAACAATAATACATAATCATATGTTTCATTTATATATTGTATTATTATGTGTTAACATGAAAGCATGATAAAGGATATTAAGATGATATATTTGGCCAGATATTGTGCAATAAAGACGAGATAAGCAGGACATTCAGCGGTCTATCGCGGTATGGCACGGAGGCGGTAAGGTTTGGGACAGTGAGTAATTCCCAACTTGTACCCCAGACTGGACTTCTCTCCAACAGGTGGCCTGAATGAGAACCTCTGAAGCAGGGAGGTAAAGAAGAGGAACAACTCCATCCTGGCCAGCTGTTCCCCGAGACAGGCACGCTTACCTGAAAACACACAATAACGTTCAGTTGGATTCACTAAATGATCAGAAGGATAACTGAACATCTTGACATCCATTTTCAAGGGTTAGTATGAACCTGCTGAAAAAGGCATGAAGCCCTCTCTCTTTCTAAATTTCCCATCCTTGTCCAGGAAGTGATCAGGGTTGAAGGAGTGCGGAGTTTCCCAGAGAGATTCATCGTGTAGAACTGAGTCCAGTGTGGGCAGGATCATGGTGCCCTGAGGAAATATATTCATGGTAATAAAACTGATTTTCATAAATCATTTGTCACAAGTGTTCTGATAAACAAAAATGTTAGAACTGTCTATAGTTGTGTTAATTTAATGTTGCTTGTGTCCAGTCTGACTCTGCCCTAAATCATCATCACGATCACCAATGATATCCGAAGTGCTATAAGCTCTAACCTACTGTCCATCCTGGATAATAAATGAACAATTCAGTGTGTAAGATGAACACAAAACAAACATCATAAGCTCTCCCGTGCACATCGAGTACCTTTGGGATCGTGTACTTGTCCAAAGTGGTGTCCTTGTTAGCCATGTGGCTCACATTGAGGGGAAGAATGTTTCCCATTCTCTGCATTTCATGGATGACTGCATCAGTATAGGGCATGTGGTCTCTGTCGCTCATGGTCGGTTGCCTAGAAGACCCAACTACAGCATCTATCTCAGCCTGGACTCTCTCTGCACACACACAACACATGAACTTTCATGTGATGATTCATGCAATGTTGCAGTTTGAACACAGGAGGCACTGGAGTCTGTTCCACCAGCGCGCACGCACGCACACACACCTTGTATGTGAGGGTAGTGGATCATGTACAGCAGTCCCCAGTTCAAGGTTGTGCTTGTAGTCTCAGTGCCAGCAGCAAACAGATCCAGGACACAAAAAGACAAATTCTCCATATCAAACCCAGAATCTTGGTCTTCATTC
>OMNV01003395.1:110713-142972 GCA_900303265.1 Brotula barbata
CGAACCCGAACCGGAAACCGAACTTGAACCGAACCCTAACCCGGAACCGAACCCGGAAACGAATCCGTACAATACATGAACCCCGAACCGAATCCGAACCTTACACGAACCCGAAGCTTACACAAACTCGAACCTTACACGAACGCGGAACCGAATCCGAACCGGGAGCTGAACTTTACAGAACCCCAAACTATACCCTCTTGTGGCCGAAATCGGTACTACAAAAATAAACACTTGCGAGCGTATCTGAAAAACTTTTTTTTTTGCTAGCCTCTCAGGGCTTCCGTGGAGTTCAGACCTGGACAAAATGAGAGCGAGAAAATGAGCTATAGAGGCAGGATCACCCGTGAACTAAATTTGGACGTGTCAAATAATTGCAGTGGGTTTGTGGACATCGGTGACCGGGGATGAAAGAAGGAGGAGCTAAACCACATGAAGCTTTATAGGCAAAGACAATAACAAGCTCTTAAGCTTGTACTTCAACACACATGGGAGATTTGGTTTTCCTTCTTAATACTGTATATGACAGGCAGGTCTATTTTCCAGTAGTTCACTGTTGCTAGAGTCAAAACTCAATTTTAACAAGAAAGAATTACTAGTAAAGATTTGTGATTTCATTCTTAATAGTTATATTTCACATTAGAATAGGTTTTTTGCACAGGATTTTAAGAGATTTATCACTAACTTTGAGTGTTCAAGAGTTCAAGTTCCAGTGATGTGTTAATCTTTAACCTAAAGTCCCCCGTGAGGTAACATGATATTTACTTTCTCTGCTATCACCATTCTGTTTGCACCGTCAAACAGCAGAGCTCACTCTGGGACCCACCATGATTTTTCAAGCGCTATTTGGGTCTTTGGACTTCACAGGCTGTCTCTTAATCAGCCTCATAGTGTTTCTTTTGACCGATGTGATCCGAAACTGGAGGCCAAGTAGTTTTCCCCCTGGACCTTGCCCTCTGCCTGTTGTAGGGAACATTTTCACTGGAGTGGACTTCAAAAGCTTGATGAAGGTCAGATGACGAGTGAGAGAGAGAGAGAGAGAGTGCGAGCGAGAGAGTGACAATGGATGACTTGTTAAATTCAACTAGGTGATGCGATGGTTTTTCATGTCAAATTTAGTTGAGGAATATTGGGATTATTGGTTTACGCTGTAAATGTAACATCCCAAATATGATCAAAGATCATAGTGTGCGTGTTGAAACGCCCAATAGTCAAGACTAGAGCTTTATGTGGAGGAACTCATCTGTCTTTAGTGCTAATGATGCTAATCTACTGAGTTCATCACAGCTTTTTAACTAATCAAAATGAAATCCATTACATAAAAAAGATTCATGTTGCTGTTACTCGTGCCATAACCTTGTATTAAAATATCAACAGGTAATGAACACAGATCTTTTTATCATTTCATACATAGACAAAATTCTCCTCCCCTCTGCAACCTGCAATTTGTGATTTCACTTTTTATTTGTGTAATTCTGCAGCCTTGAAATTGAGTTGATAATTATTGCTTAAACTATTGCAAAATCTTGTTTTGAAAACTAATCCTCCGGATGCGTAGCTCACTGAGGATTATGGCCCAGTATTCAGCTTGAGGAAAGGAAGTGAACGAGTGGTGTTTATTTCTGGATTCAAAATGGTCAAAGAGGCTCTCGTCAATCAGCTGGACAGCTTTGTTGACCGACCCGTCGTCCCTCTCTTTGATTTCATCTTCCAAGGCCTTGGTGAGTACAATTTATCTATGTGTAAGTATAAACTGTATCCAGGAATAAATAAATCAGTGCCACAGATTTTATTTTCTATATGCAACAACAACATCTGCATTCATTTGAATAACACCCCGACAGGCATAGCACTGAGCAACGGCTATCTGTGGAAAAACCAGAGGAAGTTTGCCAACACTCATCTGAGATACTTTGGAGAGGAGAAGAAGTCACTGGAAAACTATATCCAAGTTGAAAACACCTTCCTCTGTGAAGCCTTCAAAGAAGAACAAAGCAAGTATATTATATGCACATACATTATATTGGTATAATGTTATATAATATTGATACATGATCGAAATAGGTCACCGGGCTATTTGTGTAAAATGTAAATGGCAAATAAAGTAATGCCATGCTCAAATAATTTTCAAATCATCTTCCCAGAAAAGCCTTTCAACCCCCACCACACCATAACGAACGGCGTCAGTAACATCATCTGCTCGGTGCTGTTCGGACATCGCTTTGAATACACAGACGCGAACTTTCAGAACATTCTGCAGTTGGACAGTGAGGCCATTTTTCTCGCAGGCTCAGCTCAGGCCCAGGTAACTTGAATACTAGCCTACTTGATGTAGAGCATCGATTGTCAGAACTATAATATTTAACACAGGTTATTATATAAAGGCTGTAAAAGTGATATAGCTTTATTCAGACTGCTCACTTTACTCTTATACATCTCTCACCCAGAGTGCACTTGTAGGGCCGGTTTGGTACGGTTCTACGCAGCCTGGGTATAAATCACCCCAATTCACAATTCACGAACAGTGGAAAAATGTCTTTGCTTAAACATCCTGTTGAACCTTGTAATATACCACTAATCTACAGGTGTAACTTTCATCTGTAAACAGCTGTACGACGCCTTTCCCAATCTGATGAAGTACCTGCCGGGACCTCACCAGACCATCCACTCCAACTACATACAAATCCTGGCTTTCCTGCAAGATCAAATAAAAAAGCACCAGGAGGAATTGAACCCCGACGATCCCCGTGATTATATTGACGCTTACCTGACAGAGATGGAGAAGGTCTAATTTTCCAGATTTTCAATTACTCTCACTTTGGTTCAGCAGATAGACAGACACTTCATAGGTCATTGTAGCTCATAATCATCATTTCAGTCTACCACAGTAAGTGATAATAACATATCCGTCTTTTCTGCTGCCAGAGGAAGGAAGATCCACTTGCTGGCTTCAACATAGCCTCACTGACTGTTTGTACTCTGGACCTGATTGAGGCCGGGACAGAAGCCACTTCCACCACTTTACGCTGGGGCCTCGTACTCATGATGAACTACCCAGAGATACAGAGTCAGTCCTCATTTATGTGCCAGTTGAGATCATTTTGAGGTATTTTTACTCTATGACGTTGCAAATCTGACTAATTCTGCACTCAGTGAAAGTCCAGGCAGAGATAGACAGCGTGATTGGACAATCTCGTCAGCCCACTATGGCCGATAGAATCAATTTGCCCTACACTGATGCTGTCATCCACGAGATTCAGAGGTTTGGGAATATTGCCCCACTGGGATTCCCTAAAATGGCCAGTAAAGACGTCATGCTGGGAGGACACTTCATACCCAAGGTAACAGACTTTAAAGTGGAACAATTAGTAAATTATGAATGCACACCTTGAACATTTTAAGACTCCTCTTCCAGGGCACAGCTGTTACCACAATCCTGGCCTCTGTGCTGTTTGATAAGAATGAGTGGGAGACTCCAGATACCTTCAACCCTGAGCACTTCCTGGATTCAGAGGGGCAGTTACGCAAAAGAGAGGCCTTCTTGCCTTTTTCAGCAGGTTTGGATCCAAGTCTACAAAAATTTAGAGAGGTCACAATATCACATCAGCAGCACATCTGTAGGATAAATACAAGAATGTAAGCTAAAGCGGCTGTCGGCTGTTTCCTCCAGGTAAGCGTGTGTGTTTGGGAGAGCAGTTGGCCAGAATGGAGCTGTTCCTTTTTTTTACCACTCTGCTCCAACATTTCACCTTCACCCCGGTTCCCGGTGAAATGCCCAGCTTAGAGGGGGTTCTGGGATTCACATGTTCCCCTCAGGTGTTCAGGATGATAGCCCTGCTGCGTTGATCTTCACCTACTCAGCTCGTCTCTTCTAATCCTAACACGAAGCCACCAGAACCCCACACTATCTCAGGCCACAGATCAAAGAACAAATGTAAAAAGTACAAATATCAGATATTTCTCAATTCTTTGGTTACATCATCATGTCTTGATTCAAGCATTACGATCACAAATAAGTCGTCGCGCAAACACAAACTAACTACAGTCTACTATGCTGAGTTTGTTAGGATTTGTAACATTTCTCTTTTTTTCCATTCATTCATGTATGATAGAAATCATTAATGTTGTAACCAGCACAGCCTACAATGTTTGTTTTGATTTTTCTTCAATTTGAGTTGAACAAAATACATTTCAAAGCTAATGTCTGGTCTCTCCTTTGAACTTGTTTCTTTCTTCCATTCTCTGATTTTCCATTAATGATGGCTGTAAACTAAGGTGTGGTAACATTAGAATCAGTGAACGTGGTTGAATTGTTTCTGATGGTATTGTTGAAACACAATTTTGACTCATATCTCAACTATTACTATGATCGTTTTCTTTCTCCCCTACATATATGCTGAATTTGAGTTCTTTTGGATTTGAGTCACACAGTTGATCATGGTATCCCCCCTACAGGGCTTAGAGACTTGGGTAGGCCTCAGGCTCAAAATCTGCTGTGCTCTTACTTCTCCAATAGAAATTATTCTGTCTCCCTGGTAAATTCGACCTCCTCCACAGCTCAGCAGAATGTGGTGTCCCTCAGGGCACTGTTCTGGGTTATACATGCTATTAAAACCCACAGATCCTAGCGGTCTAGCTAATCTTACAATCTGCCTCTCTAATATCAAATCCTGAAAATCCCAAAACGATGATAAGTTCTCTTTCAATGAAGGACTTTGCAACATTGTTAAGAAAAGTGCTATACAAAATAAAAGTTTGTTATTATTATAGGCTAAAGTGATATCTGCAAAAATACTGAGCGATGTAAACACAGAGTAATTTAATTTCAATCTGCTGCTCTACAATTTGCCTGACCACTTCTCAATTTAAGACCAACTTGCCCATGTGTGCACAGATGGGCTCAAGTGCATTTGCAATTTTTCACAATAACAGCGTCAGTTGCATGATGGCAATGACACTTGTGCCTGATACAGTGCGCCATTTTGCACATAGAGATGTAATACCCATTCTTAACACAAGAGGTCACTGCTTAGATTTCCTGCTCCTGATCATTTTCCAGTAAGATCTTGTACTGCTGCACCTCACCGCTGTAATCCTCTGGAGATGGAGGAGACATCGATCCTCACCACGGTCGTTTGGTTTCTCATACCACAGCATTCTAACATTAAACAAAACACAATATTAATATGAGAGAATCTAAATAATTATCAAATCTACATTACGCTGCTGATTTTAAGGAGGGAAGATAAGCAAATTTTCAAAACACTCACACATTTTTAATCCCACACGAATCTGCATTCCCATACATAGCGTTCTTCCCATAGATTTCATGATGCAGCGGTATGGTGGGGCGATCTGTGTAGTCCTCCCCATTTTCAACCAACACATCTCTCACAAACTTGTACCCGTTAACAATGACAATCCTTCCACCAAAGAGACGGATGCTGAAAATGTTTCCATATTTCTGTGCAAACTGAATAAAGATAAAAGTTTGTTATTGTTGCTCAACACTGATTTGATGTCATACCTGAATACTGTATTAATATCTGAAAATGTATGGTTGGCAGACTAAAATTTTTACACTTTTATTAGTCTTCTTCTTCTTCTGTTCATGATGATTGGCAATCATGGGATCAAAAAAGGAAAAGGAGGGAAGCACACAATTTCCTGTGTCTCTGATGCTAAAGATGACATGTTTGGATACTTCCTGTACACCATGGAGCCAATACTTGACCTGTTGTTTGTTGTCCACTGGTTCAAATCTACATCTATGGGGATCAGGCCACTCACATCACTTTTTCACAACACTCAAACCTTTTCAAACAATGCTTCAATTGTATGAACTTTGACTCACATCTTTAATTCGGACGTGTCCATCTAAGTCTATTGTTGCTGATCTGTGGTATTAATTAAGATCTTGCATTTCCTGGCAATTTGGCCATAAAACAAAAGCTGTTGCTCACGTGTGTGTAAACAAAAAGGTGTTGAGTCCAGTTGAGATCTGCAGTAGGTTGTAATTGGAGCAGATGGTAAAGATGTATATCTTACTGTTGTAAACATGTAAACTGATTACTCCAGGCCTAGTTTTGATCAGAAACTGTGTGCAAGCGCTGATCTTTCTTTCGTTATGCAAGCCCAATTTTTGTTTTAAAACATAGAAACTGTGTGGGCATACCTCTGTGAACTGCAGATGAATTCTGGCTGAATCGATGTGATGAAGATCACCAATGAAAGGAAGAGACCAAGGTCCAGGCGGAAAGTTTGAAGGGACTTGGTACTTGAAAAGTTTCTTAAACAACAGAAAAACTTAGAAATATCAAAATACTCCTGATGTCCATCCACTCAAGTCTCAAGACTTCATACAACATCTCCATCTTCTTTACAGGTTAAAGCTTTGTGTCGTTGCTGCGTTAAAGTCAATCAGTAAAGCTCTGGACCAAAGGGTGTTATTGGTGATCAGTTGTATTTATAATGCAGGGGAGGACAGGGGTTCAGACCAGGACAGAAAAACTAAAAAAAAGAGACCAATAAAATAAATCATCAAGGGGAGATAAAGAAAAATGTCATGGTCACTATTTGGCTGTGGGGCAGATAAGAGCAGTGTATTTGGGAACATACGTGCCACGGGATGAGAGAAGGAGGGCCAAAGTCAAGTAAAGCTTGAAAAAAAAAAAACACCAAAGACAATAACAAGCTCCTAAAATCTGCTGGTAATTCAACACAAAGGGGAGATTTGGTTCTCCTTCTTAACATACATATGATGAGCCTGTTTATTTTTAGGGGCTCTCTTTTGTTTAAGTCAAAACTCAATTTTTAATAGAAAGATAGAATAGAAAATAGAAAGTTCTGTTGAGATCACCAGTGTTGCACAAAAAAATTTCCTTTTGTAAGTTGCTGCTTCAGTTCTCTCCCATCACCTTTCCAAAACTGATGGCCAAGTAGTAAAAGTTTGAGGTCTAGGACTAGGTTTTGGATTACATCGGTCAAAAGAAACAATATGAAGCTGATTAACAGACAGCCTGTAATGCCCAGAGACCCAAAAATATATTTGCTTTCATGTATTTAATTCATCATTTTTATCATTATTATTTAGGATAGAATGTATTTATCCACGTACAAAATTCCTGGCAGTTACTGTGAATGCATTAGTGTGTGTGAGCTTTTGTTGGATGCTGTTAGGCCTGTAGGGCCTTGACGGAGGTATGCACTCTAATGAGTGCCCAAGTAGTGCTGTGTATTTTTGCGCCGTTTCTAGGTTCCCTCTAGGTTTTTAAGTATTTTGACTCTATAATTAATTTTGTTCATGAAGGCATGTCCTCTGTTAAACACACTACACGTAAGACATGAGTCACCATAGTACCACCCCCACTCCGAGGACCGAATTATGGAACAAGCTCGGGGCCAAACACTGTTGCAGATCACCTCCTCGCTGTAGGCTGTGTTTCTTGGCTTCACAATGTGGCTCTGCAATCCATTCCTGGGACTTAACCTCAGAGGAATTTTGCTTTTTGTTTTAGCCGTTTTCCTTGTTGTTTATGTTCTTAGGAAAAAAGATCCACACAACTTTCCTCCAGGACCACCCGCTCTCCCACTGTTTGGAAATATCTTCAACATTGAAGCTAAGCAACCTCACATTTATCTCACCAAGGTAAGCTGGAACACGTCAGGATAAATACATTTCCATATTGTGAAGCAGTAATTCCTTAGATCCAGAAACAGTCTTGAAAAGGTGTAAACAGTAAATCAACACTTTTGTTGCAAGTACAGCTTCACATAAAGGAAATGGTACGGAGCCCTCTTCTTACTGAATGTGGCAAAAAAAACTAATATATTTAAATTTAAACTTTTATGACAGAAAACAATGCAAATAACTTGTTGATAGCAACCTCGCCTGTCAACAATGACGACACACTTTACGAGACCAGAATAATGTTGCCTTGAAATGCATCTTATCAGAGTCACATGCAGACCAACAGAACACTTACTATCTGCTCCACATCCACAGCTCGCTGACGTTTATGGGAATGTCTTCTGCATCTGTCTGGGTAGACACAAAACAGTGTTTGTGTCTGGTTACAAGATGGTGAAGGAGGCCATAGTGACACAGGCTGACAACTTCGTGGATCGGCCTTACAGCCCCATGGTGACCAGAATTTATTCAGGGAATTCAGGTGAATCACCGTCATAACGCTTTGGCCTTCATCGCAACACTCAACCTGCCCTCTGACCCTGCCTGTTAACATTTACTTCCTTTTCGTTTCAGCTGGACTTTTCTTCAGTAATGGGAAGGCGTGGAGGAGGCAGCGACATTTTGCCATGACTACATTACGCGCCTTTGGTATGGCCAAGAGCTGCATGGAGCAGAGGATATGTGAAGAGAGCCTTCACCTGCAGGAAAGGATGGAGAAGGAGAAAGGTTAGCAAAAGAAAAACAGCAGGGAGGGAAAATGTGGCAGAATAAAAAGAAATAAACACGGTCTGATATGACTGATGTTCAGTGCATGACGTTTCCTCTCTTCAGATAAGCCATTTGATCCAGTGCCCCTCTTAAACAACGCTGTGGCCAACATCATTTGCCAGATCGTGTTTGGAAGACGGTTTGACTACAGTGATGAGAACTTCCAGACCATGCTGAGGAGTCTGACTGAGATTGCTTACCTGGAGGGCTCCATATGGGCTCTAGTAGGAGGAAAAAGCAGCACAGACACATAAGGACACATTGGGGGTAATTCATAAAACACAACATCAGATTTAACATGTCAGTAAAGGCAAATATAGCCACACCACCATGTTAAAGGGGTAAAGTTTGAAATCTGAGTGAGGCTGTGGACTGAATTTCACACTAAAAAGTCCACTCAGTCCACATGGCTTCCATATGGGGGCCATACTGCACGTGCGTATTGGCCCTTTGTGTCACTGGAAGAAAACAATACAAAACAGTGAAGGTATTGTAAAGAATAATACTCAGGTAAAGCTATTCTCTGGCTCTCACCGGGAACCAACTTTATGTTCCAAGCGATTGATTTTGGACGTAAATACGGTTTAAAGTTCGGGGTCACGAAGTTGAGCAGAGTCAGCGTTGATGAAAACAAGGCAACAGATCCTAATAGGCTCAGACCAAGCCACATCAGTCCACACACTCACACACACACACACACACACACAAAAAGGAGCCTAGAGCACGAGCGTCTAATTTACCACGTCTCTCTGGCTGGAGGGAGGGACAGAAAGGGGCCTGGGTGAACATCTCTAAGAATGTCAACATAGAGATTTCTACTGCTTGAGTTTAAATGACATTATCAGGCAAATGCAGTGAAGTGATTCTTAATACATCTCTAAAGTCTAACAGAGTAGTCTGCAGGACTCATGCTTAAATAAAGTATACACACACTTTTTTATGAATTACCCCCACGACCTCTCTGACTGACCTGAGACATGAAATAATAATAATAATTGAACCGGATACTTCCACCATTGAAGAATCCCCTGTCTTCTCTCCAAACAGCTGTACGATGCATTTCCTGCACTGATGAAATGCCTTCCGGGGCCTCACACAGGCATCTTCAGCCACTCCAAATCCCTGGGGGCTTTTATCAGAGGAGAGATAGAAAGACACAAGCAGGACCTGGAGCCCAGCATCGCACGAGATTACATTGACACCTTCCTCATAGAGGCAAGAGTATGGAGAAAGGCCACAGTGTCTTATAATTTGAACTTAAATCACTGAAATGAATCGTAGCCTACGTAACCACAAACAGTAAAGAAAGTCCAAAAAAGTACACGACAACTCCAACTTATTTAATCAGAAAATATATTTTTGGAATTCTAAACTTAAATCTTTTTGTTCAGTAAAGGAATAACAAAATAACATTAGAAACAGCTCAAAACTTTGTCTTTTAATAAGGGACCACTTCTATGTTCACACACTATCACTTCTGTTCTTCCTGACAGCACAACAGAAACGACGACGAGGGCTACGATGAGAGTAACCTGGTTCTGTGTTGTTTGGATCTGTTCCTGGCTGGAAGTGAAACCACATCCAAGACTCTGCAATGGGGTCTCATCTACCTCATCAAGTACCCTCACATCCAGGGTAAGTATTCTCAAGAGATGGTATTTGAATGGCCCCTGTTTGAGAAGTGTGTAATTCTAACATTTAGAAAACTTATTCATTTTTTTTTTTTTTTACACTTCCCTTTCCAGAAAAAGTCCAGGCAGAGATAGACAGAGTGATTGGTCAAAACCACCAGCCAACTATGTCAAACAGAGCCAACCTGCCCTACACAGACGCGGTCATCCATGAGATCCAAAGGATGGGAAATGTCGTTCCTCTCAATGGACTCAGAATGGCTGCCAAAGACACAACACTGGGTGGCTACTTCATACCTAAGGTGAAACAATTCTCATTGGTTCTCTGGATTAGAAGTCGACTTAAAAAAATTATCTTTTGCAATTATTTCACATATAAAGCATGACATAAAAAGCGTAGTTGTAAAAGGTGCAGATTTTGTTTTGTATACAGGGAACGACTGTGATGCCCAACTTGACTTCTGTCCTGTTTGACAAGAATGAATGGGAGACTCCAGACACATTCAACCCTGGACACTTTCTGGATCCTGATGGAAAGTTCACAAGGAGAGCTGCATTTTTACCTTTCTCAGCAGGTGACATCCATACATAATGCAAATATTTTTTTAAATCAAAAATCAAACTTACCGCAAGTATGATCAGCTGTAGAGGGCCTGGAAAATGTATGTTGATGGTTGTTTCTCTCGTTTTCCCCACAGGAAAGCGTGCATGTCTGGGAGAAGGCCTGGCAAGAATGGAGCTGTTCTTGTTTTTCGTCAGTTTATTACAAAAGTTTAATTTTTCGACTCTGGAGGGAGCTGAGCTGAGTACAGAGGGAATCACTGGAGCCACACGCACACCATACCCATTTAAGATCTACGCCAAGGCCCGCTGACCTCTCCGAAAATTTTGACTAGACAGACTGCGGCAGTAATACCAGCAAAAGACACACGTATTAAGACATTATCAAATGAATAAATGTCCAATTGTGGTTATTCCTCAATTATAAACCTGGAAAGAGCTTTCAATTTACCATTCCAGCCGCTACTTGGTAGAGCATGTGTGTGATCAGACATTGAAGTAAGACTCTCCCTCCTTCCAGAGTTGTGTATTCTTGTGTGCTGTATGAACTGTTGGATTAATGGCAAACATAATGCATATAAACGATTTCAAGACAGCCAACCAACCCAGTTAAACTATAGTATATAAACGATATCTGTGAATAATATACAACAGAGATTTAGTGGTATTTCACGACCAGTAAAACAATAAAACAAAACGTGTTCAACATCTTGAAGAATCACAAACCTGAAAGGTCAATTTTTAAGTTCTTTTTTTCCCAAGACAATTTATAGTTTGGCTGATAACCAGGTGTTATTAAAATACTTTTGGCTGTCATTGAGGACTGAGGGAGTGGCAGCACAGAGAAAGATATCTCCATCCGACTGTCACAGGCTGGTTTGCTGAGACAATATGAGCAGATCTAGAGGAAATAAATAAACTGATAAACTCCTGATTCCTGTTGAACTGTTTTTAGAGTTTTTCATTTTGACGACGATTAGGGTGAATCAAACAGTTTTTAAAAAGAAAGAAGAAATTTATTTATCTATTCACAAAAAAAAAGACTTAAATTCAAAATCCTTAAATCCCTAAAATGTCACAATACCTTCTCACCATTCTTCAATTGTATATAAATTACAGCAGTGCTATGTTTGAACGTAGTTCTTACATTTGTATTAATGGCTTTGCTTGTAAATAATCATTAGAATCATCCACTGTAGCCAAAAGAGCTTCAACATTCATATATTTTTAGCTCAAAAAAATAGCGAATAGTCACAATTGAATGCCTGTAGTGTTTTTGCAAACATAAAATGACAAGGCAATCAACAGTCATATCAGGTTTGAAACCAGTGCAGTTGTATTTTACCCTAACCTAACCGCAAGAAAATTCCGCACAGCATCAAAGAGAACAACTGCTTTTTAACAGTGCTCTCTGCCTGGAAGTTCCACCGCACCACCATATTTTCCTAAGCTTGAAAATGTATAAAGATTAATTACAATATCATACGTGCTGATTAAAGTTCTATAATTATACATTTCAGTTACTCCTGGCTCTGATTTTTTCAAAAGCTGGTGTGTTATCCTGAATACACGAGTGCTGTACAACCTCTTAGATATTACTTCTGATTTGTCAGTTATAAAGTTCAAGACATTCAGTGAATACAAAGGCCAAAAAGTTTTCATTGTGAGCATGCTGCCAGTACATTAGTCAAATCACGGTTTACGTGTTCAAAAAAAGAAAAATGATTGGTGCGATGTTACTGGAATTTCAAGATGAAATTTTGTTGTTGCAGCACCTCATAGTTTGATCAGTTTATGCCTTATAGAGTATTCACAGCTTTGCAGGATGGGCTCTACTTTAGTTATTCAATGGAACTGGCTGACGTTGCTTAACGGCTGTTGGTGGCCAGCACCAAATACAGCAATCATTTACTCAAAGATTACTTTGTCATCTAGCAGACTGTACAAAGAATAAACATTAATACCCCCTCACTGCAAAGCATGGTGGTACTACACATGTACAATATGGAAAGAATATCTATCATCTAAACTTACACCAAACTGCCATTGGAATTCAAATTACTCTTTTTAAAAATCACATTCATTTCACATTCACACCCACACTTACAGGTCTGGGTGTTGTCCAACGTTAACTCAAAACAATAAAATCTAGTGTACATTTCTCATTTCTGAACAAGTACCCAGCATGACAGAAAAAAAGAAAAAAAAAAAGGCTAAATTGATGAAAGCGGATATTTGGGTTTGGCGAAGCAAATAGACAGCGCTCTAAATCAGCTGGGACAATGTGTTGGGACAGTGAGACACAGATCTAGCTGCTGAGGTGAACGCACGCTGTGTGTCAACACTCCGTTTGAGGTCAGCCAAAAGCTAGTGCACTGTGGGATAGCAGTGATTCAAACTCAGGCAGCTGACTCACACAGTTTGTAACTGATCCCAGTCAGGGGCTGAGAGCAAAAATGTTTAAGGTCACTTGTGTGCTCATTTACTGGAGGGACTGAGTGAACTAAAGGTGAATCGATTCTGTACATGTGTTAGACTTTAGAGTTTTTCTGTTCATGAGCGAGCTGAGACATTCAGCCCTGTGACAAGGTCTACTTGGAGGAGGTGGCTGCCATGTTGATGGAAAGCGCCTGACGTGGGGCGTTTGAGACTTGCCGCTGCTGGGACAAGAAGGACTGGCCAGAAGGCAGCAGAGAGGGCGCACGGTTACCGAGGCGAGATTCAATGGCCATCTTCTGGAAGCTCAGACTCTGAGGGTGGAGAATTACCAAACTTTTGTTATCCATTTGCTACAGATGAATTTAAATCATCGTCGTCTGTGATCTCATCTTCTCTTACCTTATTATACCAGGCCGTGACAATCAGCTCCTCCTCAAACTCTTTCAGCCTGGCCCGCTCACACAAACGCTAGAATACAAAAATAAATACAACATCGGTTAGGTTTGACAACATGGTCCTCTGTGTGATTCTATATCTTCTATCTCCATGTTGTAGACACTCAAGAGACTGAACAGCTATGCAGGTTTACATCCAGATTGAGGATCTGCTTGTCTCGCTCCGCTAACTGGTTTCTCAGAGCCTGAATCTCAGCAGTGGCTGGGTTAAGCTTAGGGTCCAAAGCTCGGATCACCTAAAAGTAGAAAATGTACCGAAGAGAAGTCAGAATAAACTACGAGTTTTAGTCATATTTTTGGAATTAACACATAAAGAAGACAAAATGACATCAGTTCTCACTCACATTGCGAGCTTTCTCCAGATACATTTTGTACCTTTCCTCCATTGCCCTCATGTCTTCATCCTTCTTCTTCAAAGCAGCACTTAGCTCCTCCTCCTTCAAGGCTTGGACACGAAGAACAAACTATATGTAAGAACTTGTTGATGTCTCATTGTACACAAGTGTGACGTTTCATTGGTCGTCCTGTGTGACTTACAGGTCTGGGTGTTGTCAGGCTGAAGGCCCTCCAGCAGCTCTTTCTTCTTCATGATTTCATCCTGAGCCTCATTCAGCTGGACCCTGCACAAGTACACAGAGTTACTTTATTTAACCTCCAGGAGAAAACTGAAATTCATGTTACCAAAGCATTGACCTGAGTCTGACACTTACATGTGTGCATCCAGCTTTCGCTTCAAATTTGACTGAAAGAAAACACAAACACATTTTTCAAATCAGCAGTGTTATTCATAATATGCAGCGAAGATTTATTCATATTTGTCCAAGATTTGTCCTTCACAACAATTTTCGGTAGCCTTTAAAAGCATTGTACTGTTATTATACATCACATATCTGGAACAAATCCCCAGAAAACTGCAAGTCCGCTCCACTGCAGCATAGTGTCCGTAATTACTACTGTTAATTAACATAGAGGGAGCTTATAAATGAACTTCAGTTCTCACTGTATATGTAGCTCAGGGCTGTGTAGTTGCAGCGATCTTTTAAAAATGATTAAACCCTATGTGGTTAGTTTTAAATCTAAATCTGATCAAAAATATGAACTACAATGTGATCTGCATATTTGTGGTCTTAAATAATACCAGCAATGACAGCACCTCTTACAATGGACTGTCTGTAGGGCATATATCTGTGCTAAGGCATACTCACATCATCAGGTTTGGCTGCCTGACTCTGCAAAGCTTTTTGCAGGTCTTCCACCTGCTGCTGCAGCTCACTCACCCGCTCTCGGCTCAGTCTGTCATTAAATCAACATGCAGAGGAAGGAAATGGGAATGAATTGAGAGAGAAAGTACACAGAGAGCACTGAGGAAATGAACATAAAGTGCATTAACCTGCTCTCGGTGTCCAGTTCGCTATGCGTCTTATGCGCTTCCTCTAACTGAGCCTGCAGGGAAGCAATCTCGTCTCTCACACATTCCTCCTGCTGCACCCTCAGCATCTTGTTCTCGTGCTGCAGTCTGATGAACTTTTCTCTGAGCAAACACATACACAGAATCAGTGTTCACAGAGCACGCTGGAGGAGAAAACAAATAGCGTGTTCTCTGTTGCAGTGCACGTTACCTATACTCCACGGGCATTAATTCAGCAGCCAGGTTATCGTGGCTGGGGCTGCCAGAGGGAAGGATCCCTACAAGGGGCAGATTCCACAATTTAGTATAACAAAGTGACAACCAGCTTCATTATTGCTAGATTTGGTAGTCTCATGAGGTACCTGCTTGGGATAACTGGTGTTGCTGAGCCTGAGTGCATCTCAGCTCCTCATTGATCTCCTTCAGAGAATCTCTCTCAATGATAATTCTCTGGCGATGGCATCAAGGAGGGAAAGAGATTTCAGACAAACCTTAGAAAAAGGTCACTCATCGAAGAAATATCTGCCATTTCTCCCCAGCACGTATCAACCGCCACCGTACATACCTCTTTTTCCTTCATCACTGTTTCATGCTTCTCCTCCACTTTCTTCATCTCAAAGGCCAGGTTGTCTGCCCGCCTCGTCTCCTCAGACAACTTCTTGTGTAGCTCCTGAACCTAATAGGAAGCATACATGAACACTTTGAAACAATGAAATAGAAAAACGTTATTATAACACCTTCAGTGGGTAACATTTATCATGCGAGTAATTTTGCATTCAAGTGCACTGATCATAAACTGCTCTTAAGAAAGAAATTTAATTTTCAAATCAAAAACTACAGTAAAACAGAGCAAACCCACATCCAGCTAAAATCAAAGAAATAATCATGACAACATTTTAGGTCAAATTTGCATCTTCACTTCTACATTTGCACTGCATACTATTTACCTGTCTCTTGTATGTCTCGAGCTGAGCACGGGCAGCGTTGGCTTTGCGGAGCTCCTCCTCCAGACTGACGGTGTTTTGCATGTAGATCATGTTATTCTCCTCCAGCAGCTTCATCTGCCTCTTCAGATCTCCCAGGTTCTCCAGTTTACGTTTGTAAGTTTCTACCGAGGCCTCCAGCATCACGACTCGATCAGAACAGTTCCTACATGAACGCAGAAAGTTCAGAAGTCAAGTGCTTGGAACACTCAAACGTCTCTTTGTTTTATTTATCCTCATTGATACATGCCAAGTTAAATTTAAAAATGAATGCAGGAAAAGTAAACATGATAAAGAAAATGAATATGAAAAAAGACTCATCGAACTTAGATTAAACAAATTAAAAAGACTAAAAACATGCATCAACACAACACACACACACACACACAAGTATCAATCAAATATTCTCTCTATGAAACTATTGGTAAGTTTTAAACATACCCTTAATGAGCTAACAGATACCAAAATATGTAGCCTTAAAATATGACAAAGGATTCCAAGATGGCGAAAAGATTATGATCCGCAGATCAGCCCAGAAAGGTAAGAAAAATAGATCAAATACAAAAAAACAAACAACCATCAACTGGCCTTCTCTCTCTCTCTCTCTCTCTCTCTTTCTCAGTTCAACAGGCCCAGGTGTCTGCCTATGTCTCATTAGGAGCAAGATGGCGGTTGAGTGCAGACCTTATTGTTTGCGGCACACTTCCTCTGCTCTAATAAGGGAAAAAGTGAAATGCTAGAGACGTACGAACGCACACACAAACCTCAAAACGTCCAGTTCATCTTTAAGAGCTCGCGATTCTTCTGCCAGGCTGGTGAGCTCGTCATTACGGTGCTGAACCTCAACCAACTGCTTCTCCAGCTCTTCACAGTGGATCCGGTAGTCGTCCTTAGCAGCTTCCAGTCTAAGGGTGCATAATGCGCGAGCACAGACATGGAAACTTGGTCATTATACCTCACGCATATATAATGAGGTGGATCTAGCAAAATGAAGCACAAACGCACACCTGAAATTATCCTCCTGCAGTGTCTCAAACTGTTGCTGTAACTGGCTGTGTTTCCTTCCTGAGGGAGTGTTTGGGTTATCAAACGTGTCCAGCTGATTGGCCCGGTCTATTAGGACGTCATTCTCAGCCAATAAGCTGTTCCGTTCTTCTTGAAGAACTGCCACCTGTGCAGGTAATGAAGTATTAGACCCAGGTAAGATGTCTACTGAAAAATCCAAAGTTAAGGTGGATACAATATACAAGTAAAAATATCAGTTCATGGCAAATTCATTGATGTTAAAATCTCTCGTAGTCAATTTCATGCAATGCAGCAGCATTAAAAGACAGGCAATTATCTTCCTCCAGCTGATAAAGCAAATGGTGTAGTTAATTCATGTTACAAGGTTAGTTATTTTCACTTTTCACCCATCACTTGCCTCAATAATCAGTATTCAATAACCACTATACAATATACAATAGCATGTAGTGAAAGGAATCGTGACTGAGCCATCTGTTAGCAGAGTTAGAGTTAACAGCAGGGGGCAGCCAGTTTAGACAAGTTTAGTTTTGTTGGACGGTCAGCCAGTATTGGACTTACCTCGCTGTGACCACAGGCGAGCAAGACTGGGGACACAACAAACCTGAGAGAGTCCAGTTGAACACAGCATCAGTATCTATGCCATATCTATTCCACCTGTAGAGGCCTGAAGCTCTCCAACAGGGGCAGACTGAGGGCCGGTTGCCACAAAGTAAACCCTCAGAGTTTTGGCCAGACTATAAACATCCAAAGTCCTTCTGCCACTGCAGCACCAGGCAATGGACCCAAAAATGATCAACAACCATTGACACTATACCAATCTTCAATTGTATGTGTTTATGTGCATGACACAGAGAGTTGAATATCAATAAACTAAAATACTGAAGCGTTTTCAGACAGTGGGTGTATGAGCTGCGTACTCACCTGTACATCCAGCTCTTGACAACGCTGAGCTAAAGCTTCCTTCTCTGATAAAAGTTCTGAAAGGTCATCCATGGCTTTTTTTAGCTGGACAAGTGAAGGAAAGGGAGGATTAACTCACACACGAGCACAAATTCCGCCCTCGCGTGCTGATGTCCAATGGGAACGAGTACGGATACACTGCTGAATGATTCAAAGAGCTTCATAACAGCATAAACTTATGTTCCAATTATTATGTTCATGAGCTCTCTGTGGTGTAAAAATAATTATTTTTAATTCGTCAGTTGACAGTAGATTTGTTTCATGAAGTGAAAATACCTGGTTATAACTTGTCACATGTCAATATTGACTTACTTTTGTCTGTTTAAAATCCTTACAAAGAGTACCTTTGAGTTTGAAGATATTATTTTGGGCTCTGGTAAACTGATGGACTGATGAATAATTACAGCGCTTGTCTGGATCCTTAAAATGATTCGAGACTGTCCCTGTTCACCTCTCTACTGCCAAGAATAGACAGATTGTGTGCAAATCACCACGCCCAGAAATCTCACGACTGGGTTGAAAACCTGTGAAGTAGACACTCTGTATCTGCCTCTCTTCAGATACTGACCTGATGTTCAAGGTCTCCTGATGGCTCTGCTCCAAACGGGGCCATGGTCTCTTTACTCATAAGCTGAAGATGAAAAAGTACACTCACATGAAAGGGTTACAAAGCCTCGAACTGTTGCATCCTCATACAATACACTCCTTGACCATCTACGACAAGTCCTTTTAGGTCGGTTACAAGGTACAAGGATGTATTATTAAAAGCAAAGTACTCTACAAAGCTTCTCTTAATAAATAAGAAATATCTCAATTTCTCCATTAGCCCAAACTGGACTGACCTCCTGGATGGCGGTCATGACTACATGCTGCACAGACTCCTCCAAGGTCATGATGATCTGAATGTATTCTGGCAAGAGAAGGACAGCATGAATATATCATTTCATGTACTGTATTTCAGTCCCTATTCCTCATTCAAATACTGTTTATATCCCAGCCAGGCTGTATAATGGCATCCTTAGGAGCACATTACCACATTGTTGCACTTAGGAAACAAACTAGCTCAACTGGATCTTGATACAATTCCCTGTTAATCTTTCAGTGTATGATGTAGATGTCTCAGTATTTGTGTTTATTGTTTAGTGAGCATAAATAGATGTAACTGTGTGTGTGTGTATACACTAAGAAAAATACCTTGCTTGCGCTCACATCTGACAGCACAGCCCAGTATGAGCTGCAGCAGCCTCCCCAGCTCAACAGGGTCAGAATGCTCTGCCAACCGGGCCAAATCTGGCAGGGGGAAGTTGGAGATCTCCTGGGAGAGGACCTGGTAGCACAGAGAGATAATACACTACCTGGTGCTTACTGAAAACTCAAAACATGGACTATTACAAAGACCATAAAACTGAAAATCTCAGTGAGTGAAACTGTATTGGGTTTTAAAAAGTGAAAAGAAATCCAATGTATAACTGTTATTCCTATAATTTAGAATATATGGTGAACTAGACTTGAGCTGTCATTGTGACGCTCCATCAATTTTATAAATATTTATGATAATTGGGAAAAATACAGTTTAAATCAATTTGACCAGGTCTGCATGTCTTTCAATGGACCTGGGCCTTTGGAACGATAACTGTGCTATTCTATAAACGCGTTTACATTGGTTACTCATTGTAAATCACCCAAGCAGTGAATGAACACAAAGTCCTAGTTTTCCAAACTACACATACACAATCCACCACCTACCTCATTATAATAATCCACTACCATTTGAAGGACTTTCTTCAGGTTGTTCATCTGAGGAAATCACACAAAGACTCAATAGAGGGACAGAATGCTCAGCGAGGAGCAGCACCTAAGCAGGTCAGTGTCATTCTCAAGGACGGTTGTGCAAAAATTAAGAATACAGAGGATTTAGTACACAGGGCAATCAGCAAAATACAGAAGAGACAAGGAAGAGAGGACAGATGGAGGATGACAGAGAGAACACAGCTGTTTACCCTCAGTCTCCAGTTTCCGTCCACAACTGTTTTGATGCGACTAAGCCACCCATCGGTGAACCACGTTGGGTCACTGCACCACAGAAAAAAAAAATCAGCAACTGTTACTCAACCCAAGAAGAAAAACTGTGATGTTTGCATCCATCCATCCAGGCATCATCTACACCACTTATCCGTGTTAGGGTCGTGGTGTGAGTGTGTTTTATGGTGTATTACAAATTGTGTGTAATATTCTTCCACTTTAGCTAATAATTTCCACTGAAAGATTCTTGAATATTAGAATGGCAAAAATTAAGCCAGTAAGCCTGTAAAAACAAACAAACAATGCAAATGTAGAGCAGAAAGACATTCTGATGAACAGGCCAGGATTGAAAGTCGTGTGTGTGCGCTTACTCACATCTGGTGTAATGCCTGTGATATTGCCACTCCAGTGGTCAGCTCCTCCACCGTTCTACAGGGTGCAGGGGTGTTGAAGGTCTGCAGCTGAGGGGCACAAAAACAGCATCACCAGGAGATAATGGAGCAACAATGACAGAAGTACGTGAAACAAAACAGTCTCTGTTTGCTGAGGTAATAAAAACCACTGAGAGAAAGGACAGGGCAGTGTTAATAGGGTGAATAGATAAAAAGATGAGCTTCAGATTCAGTAATAGTGGTAAAAAACCACCCTAACCAGACAAACAAAGGCTCCTCTGAAAAGCTCTCAATAATTTAAACAGCAACAATGGTGTTAGGTGAATTCTCCTGGGCTAACGCCTTTTTTTTCATGAAACAAGAACTGCCTGACTGGGGTGTGTAAGTCTGCAACACCTCCATGGTCACTCACAGCACCAACACAAGTAGAGCGGCTTCCTCCAATGAACAGCGTTAAGAGATGTTGTCGTAATAATAACTAAGAGACTAAAACGGTTTCTGAGTAAGCGTTATTGACTGTGAGATACAAGTGACAACGCTGAAGAATGTTCCTCTAATGTGGCTTAAAAAAAACAGCCGCTACGCATAATCAGCAGGAGGAGGAAGAGTGAACTTCTTTCATCGCAGCAAAACAAGAGTGTGTCCTTGAAGCATGAGGGTTTCAAAGAAATAATCAAAACAAATGCAACGCTGCTGCAGCATCCAAAATGTGAAAAGATTGATGGAAAAGGTAGCTGACAAACTAAACATGCGCGCAGCCTATTTAATAGTTGATAGTATTCTTGGCTGCAGAGTAGACTAGCATTACTTCTGCTTTTATACTGCCTCTCTATGATCCTATTTGTTCCAATTTCAGGTTTATTTCTACTCAAGTACCCCTTTTGAATTGCTTGACAAACAGTGCTCATGGCTTGGTGGAGTTCTTTAAACAACTGCTTAAGGCAGAAAACTAATCTTGTTTACAGGAAATAAACCTGCTCCCACCAGATTTGAGTTCATGGCCGTGTTGCTGTGACAACAGCTCCCATAAAGATGGTTGTCCTTCAAAGAACAGACACATCTTGGATCAAGTGAAATCATTAACAGTTAAATCAGGTTTACTCATTAATCCACGTAGGAAGAATACCCTACCTCTGTTTGCCAAGTCAAACATACAGGCACAAACACATGAGCAATTAATAGAATTAAAATAATGAATGAAATGAATGAAGATGATCTGTTCCATTCTGCGTGCACAATACCTTGGCCTTGGTATATTTCAATAGAATGCAGAACATAGAACATATGTAATATCATCTTGAGTTTTGCATTATTATGAGACAAAAACATAAAGAGCAACATTCCACGCATATCTCACGGTAAATTGGATTAGCTGTGGTAATCCAATGATCAACTAAACCGGTGGTTACTACCGTCTTCACTAATATGTGGCAACTTTGTATTTACTAGTCCACTGTGCATGTGAGCAGCTCTGTACTCCCGATGTTGACAGCCTACAATATTTAGCTTTTACTGTTACACCGATGAAGCATAGAATGAACAATCAAACACAACCACGAAGACAGTTACCAAACGTGTAAAATGATGAGGCTTGGCACTCGACAGCCAGCTTTATTGCTTCTCTGTTCTCGGTTTGGTTACGTGTTTTCGCTAACGTTCAAACAGGTAAGCTAAGCGAATATACATTTATGTCTTCTTTACATCAATCGACAAACGGACGGGCTACGCAAAACTCACCCATATTGCGAGACTTTCAGCAAGGGTCGATTTGTTTTCGTCCATTTGTTCCTCTCAAATTGCTACAATTTTACCTTCACCTGTCAGCAAACGCGCTTCCGCTCTTTTCCTCCGCATTTGACCTCACCTGCTGTCAAGAGGTAAAGCTTTAACGACAAATACGCAAACAAGAGATATCCAACCGTCAGTCCGCAGTATAAATAACGTAATGTGTACGTGAATGGCATAGCTTCTTGGTTTTTTGACGTTTGTTTGCGCTGGAGATGAGGGGCGGGATGTTGGAAAAAAACAACCCAATCAAATTTAAGATACACAGAGTTTACTGGTGATGAACAGTAGTGAGTCCAATCACAATGTGACATGAGAATTAAGTACGCCCCCATTATTTGGCCGCAGCTGCGTAAAAAATCTAAACATATTTACTGTTTTTATCTGACGTTGTGTTGATTTATCCGCAACGCCATCGGTTAAATGCGATATTGCATCACGTTTGACTAAATATAGAAATGTTTTTGTTTAGTGGTAGTGTCTCGTTTCTGTATATATCCACAGAACAGCTGACTGCTGCGTTGATAAGTGGTCACATGAGTACTAATGTTATACAAAAAATCATGGATATGTATAACTGTCTTATTTGAATCCTTGGATTAAACTGATCACGTCAACAACAGATACAGGTAGAGGTCTGATGGGTTCACGTCAAGTTGGTATTGATAATAGCAGTTTTTTTGAACGAGCACTTTCACTTGTCTCACGTTTGGCTTGCTTGTCAATGGTCAGAGATTTGCGGAGAAGAAATTAGTAATTAGGAGAAGTCACTCTGCTTCAGCACGGTCGATGGAAAGGTGTCATTGGGGCATGGCATTAGGACTGGAGAATATAATATTGACTGCCGACTGCCATGCTGAACTTTGCACAGAACCCCACACCTTATACTTCCAACTGCGTAAAGGTGAACATACAAATGAAGTCAGCAATGAAGAAACTCTTTGACTGTCAGAATTTGGTTAAGTTTTCAATTTGCATTCACTCCTTTGTGGCTGCATTCAGTCATTTGTTTGACTTTGATCATTTTAAAAATAATGGTAGGATATTTTTAGACCCCGATATCTCTTGTTTCCCCCAACAACCCTGATGTGTGGTACAGCGTTAAAGTACAATTATGTGGATTAGGATTGTTATTACATTAAACTCTGTGTAAATGATTGGCAGACCCAGCTCTAACCCACTTACACCCTACGGTGATGGATTTTTTTTTGGCAGCCTTGATATCATGTGCAAAAATCCTGTTGTTTTTCAGACCATATAATGAAATGAAAGAGACAGATGTACTGCATTTCGTTGCTTTGTACTTGTGACTTGTGCAATGACAATAAAGTTGAATCTAATCTAAATCTAAAAAAAAAAATGTAGGGTCAGTAGGATATTTGGCATACACGGCAGATCAGCCAGAAGCAATACACATTAGCTTCCACAAGGTGGCAGCACTCAAACACGCACACACGTATACACCACAATGCTGTGTTAAGTGATTTGTGTGTTTTGCAGTGGGTAAATAGATTACACGATAATCTGGAGAGCAGAGCCTCTTAAATGGATGAACTTTAAAAATACGATGGATAAATTAGAAAATGCTTGCCGCTTAATCAGAGAACATGGCAGTCAAACTTGAAAATGTAACATTTGGGAGACATAATGGGAATAATGGCCACATACGTACCTTGGAAACACACACACTTCCCTCTTGGGACTGATGGGAATTCTGGATGACCTGGTGATCATATAGCTCAAAATGTATTAACCAGCAGATGGAGCCAGAGAGATGAATAAAGTGATGACGTAACAACGTGAAAAAATGGTTATACCTGCATTTCTGCATTAAGTCCGCACTGAAGGAAGGAAAATGTAAACATGTGCTCAAACCAAGTCACATGGAAAACCAGATCTGCACACAGAAAGACACAACACACTGACACATACACACAACGTAAACACAAAACACTGTAAGAGCACTAGGGATGCCATTTTAAGCATCCCCAAACACACTACCAGTCTGACCGCCATAGTAGTCACCTAGCAACTAAGATCACACCAACATCCCAGAACATCACATCAACAAACAGGAAAAGGCCGAGTTACCAGTGTGTGCACCATCGCTCCTCTCTAACAACCACCTAGCAACAACTTGCAAGCACAACACAAAACACATCTGATTTCAATCTGACTTTTAAACAGTCACAATATGAATAAATTCAATAACAACTATTTCTTTTATTTTAGCTGCAAATACTTGCAAATTGGTGTTTTGTCTGTATTCGTTGAAGATGCAATCTTGTCAACCAGTGTTTGTCAGTATCTCGATGTAAACATTTATTCCATGAATTGTAAAATAAAGCATACTTATTAACATGAATATGCTACTGTCATGACTCAGTATACAATCTTAAATGTATGTATTTATTAATTAGCAAATTCAGTTTTTGCAGTTTTAACAGAGCCGAAATACAAGATGGCCAGAGTGAGCACTACTGAATGTATACAAATAAACCAACATACTCTGTGTTGTAAAACAATATAACAACAGGCCACTGCTGACAACAATGCAACAAGGCAAAGAAAGGCAACAGCAGCAGATGAAGAGGTGTATTAGACGATGAGACGTCATCAACTGGTGGTGTAAACTGAACACAACAACAAAAGTTTTAGTGTATGTGAACTCTTGTGCAAAAGACATTGAGCCCCACAAAGTCAACACAATTCAACTATGACAGCATCAGAAACATTTTACATGTTTACAACAGTGTCACTTTGTGTTGCTACACCAGGCAGCTGCATTTTTGAACAAGCGTAGCCAAGGTGAAGGTGTGAGTGAGGCCTTTAAGTCCCGTGGGGCCCAGGGCCACTGCCAACCCAGAGTGCAGCGCTCTGGGTGGGGCATCATCGCTAGGTGTCTCCCATCCCTGGAGCAGAGCCCAGCTATACCCTGTGGGGAACCATTAGGGTTCAGTGGATACTCCTCTGTGGGATGACCCTGGTCGTCCAGGTAACGGAGGGGGGCCAGCCCACCAGTAACAATCAGGTCCTGGGACTTGGAAGTACGGAATTGCATCAAACCTGATAGAGGGAAAGGTTTGTGGGAAAAAAAACAAAAAAAAAAACACTAAATGAGACAGGAAAGCTGAAGTTATGCAACTGTAACAGATTTGACAAAGTATATCTGTCAGAGAGTCACCATTAGCACTGTTCCAGGAGGAATACCGGCAGAAATTTCTGACTACACAATCCAATTAACAACACAGCTGTCTAAGGTGTGATGGTACCTTCTCCGTGTGCAACCCACACGCCCAGTGCTGAGCCCTCCATGCCTCTCAACCAGATGGACGGGGAGGCCTGGATCCCTACGCTGACGAACCGGGACTCAAATCTGCCAGACTTATTATGGGTCAACACCACGGCAGACTCTGGGAGAAAAACAAAAATATCAATCATATTTTTAAAACTATCAAAAACTTGACAACTTGTTCTTCGGTGTTCTTTTATTATGAGTGTTGTTTATATTGGGCACCATTTGATGGTTTTGTCCTCCTGCTCCGCTCACCTGCTCCATCCTCACTCTCTCCCACCCAGCCAAGCAGGGCTAACAGCTGGCAGCCATTACACACCCCCAAACTCAAAGTGTCATTGCGCTGCCGGAAGCGATCGAACTCAGCCTTGGCCTTGGGGTTGTAAGCAACGGTAGCAGCCCAACCTTTGTAGAGAGAGAAATAGTGTCAAAAGAAAATCATCCGTATCTTAAACTGGTGCCTGAGTGTGTGAGTGTCCTTTACCTTTGGCTGATCCGAGGACGTCTGCATAGCTGAATCCACCGACAAATACGACAGCTTTGAAAGAATCCAGGCTCAGCGAGCCAGAGCACAGATCCTGCATGGTCACATCCCATACCTAGAAAAACCCCCAAATTAAATACAGGTTGGAGCAATGTTTGAGCAGTAAACATTCAGTCCACCTCTGGTTAAAGTTGTATGATCTACCTCAAAGCCGGCCATGTACAGAGACACGGACATCTCTCGATCTCCGTTACTGCCTTCTTCTCTGACCACGGCTACGCGGGGCTGAGCTGCACCTGATAGACGACGACGACAACAACAACAACAACATCAAACATCGCAGTGAGTATTGGTCAAATAATGGATCGATGGAATTAATTAAATGCCTAAATGCTTAGATGAATAAAACTAGAAAAGATTAACAGAAAATTATTCTTAGCTGTCGCCTTAAAATGCAATAAATCATTTACGATCACATGACACTAATCCATTTCTGTATTACCAAGATGGCCGACAGCGAGCATTTCTTTGGGGTCAAAGGACAGTTTGAAGTGGGGCTGTGTTCTCTTGGCTAGCCCCTCCTTTTCCTGTCTGACACACGTTTCATTGGCCTGGAGGCACTCGAGCTGGAAACTGGTGTCCTCCCACATTGCTCTGAGGTCAGGCAGCCTCTCCCTCAGTACCTCCTGTCCATCCACACTAATTTTGACCTGGATGAACAGCAAGGGAGACGTGTCAGAGTTTAAATTAACGGTGAAACGAAGAGGTTTGGTGTACAAACTGAGATGTCTCACCGTAGCTTCAGGCCCAAAGCCGCAGGTTCTGCCGATAGAATGGCACCGCAGGCCGGCATCGCTGTACCTCCGGCACACCGTTTCTACGTCGGACTGTGACGCCTCCAGGACCAAACCCAGCTCCTCGCTGAACAACAGCTCCATGACTACACGGTCGCAGCAGGAGAGACGTGTTATTCTGAATCACAGGCTATAAAAAAAAAGGAAACCAAGGTAACCGACACGTCAGCTCGCTCACCACCAGCTCCTTCTGTTGACAGCTCGATATCAATCCCACGATTTCCCGCAAATGCCATTTCCAGAAAACATGAAACCAGCCCGCCATCACTGACGTCATGTCCCGCACTCAGCAGACGATCTGACAACACAAACAAGAACTCTTAATAACTCTTCCAGCTTCGAGCCCCGGCTTACTTCCTGCCTCATTGAGTTATATTCTGATTTATCCTCTTTCTGCTGCCTGCTGCTGCTACTCCATTGAAAATACACTGCAAATCCACTTGGTAAAATAGACACATTTTATAAATATATATAATACACCAGGTCCTACTGCTGACCATGTATGAGCGTCTGGGTGGTGTTGAAGCAGGCAGTCAGGAGTTGTGGCTGGTCCAGGTCAGGAGAGCAGTCACCCAGCTGGCTGCAGCACTGAGCCAGGGCAGAACCTCCTAGACGGTGACGGCCTGGGCTCAGAGGAACCCACAGCAACACGCCTGCAGACAGCAGATAAAAGCTCAGAAAACAAGTCTGTCCGCTAATATGCAGGTTGTTTGTGTGTGAGGCTGTATTCGATTTCTCACAAACTAAACAACGTAAACCTCTGAATAAAAGACAGACAAGAACTTGAGACCTTTGCCATCTGGATCCTGAAGATCGGGAGTTACGGTGGCCGTGATATCAGGACACACAGCATACGCAGAGATCACCAGAGCACCTGGAACAAAAGCAGGAGAAGAGGAGTTCACTGTATGTACACACGTACTTGCGCACACCCACACACCGATAGAGTACCTGGGGCTTTGACTGTCTCTTTCCCGACTCTGGCTGCCATACTCAGAGAGTCCTTGCCCCCATCAATGGCCACTCCCAGCTGAGCCATGACCTCACACATGGCTTTGCAGGCCTCCCACAGGCACGCTCCCTCACCCGGCAGCTTCGCAGCCCACATCCAGTTACCGCTACACTTTACATCCTGAAATACAACATTCACCGAAACACTGAATAATGTATGTATTGCTGTAACGTATAAATGCTATTTTGTAGTTGCATATGTGAATTTTTTTCCTGAGAGGTGCTATCACAGTTTGGATCCCACCGCTGCGTGAATGTGGTCAGTCTTTATCATATGCTCACCTTCAGAGCTGTGACTCGGGCAAAAACCAGATTGGTCAGAGCCTCCCCCACAGCCATGCGAGCTCCTGCTGCTGGTAAGACCAGACCTTTGATTGGCTGTTCTCCGATAGCTGTCGCTGCCCCCTCGATGCTGAACGGCGACAGAGCAACCACGGCCACGTCGGCCAACGGGGTGTGAAGAGGGCCAACGCACTGTTGCTGGGCGACCAAACCAGTGACAGACCGGTCCACCTGATGACGAGAGAGAGACTCTGATGGCTACATTTGCCTGTAAATGTATTTGCAAAGAACCACGCCGTGGAACAAAGGGATGCATGGACACACACTGATCACACACTGATCACACACTGACCTTGTTGGTCAAGTAGCGTTTAGACGCCACTGCAGGCAAACGTAAAACTCTGTCCAGTGCCTGTTTGACCGTCAGCCCCTTGGGAAGAGCCAGTGGTTGGAGGCTTGGGGGCAGGCGCTCCATCTTGAATTCCTTTTGAGGCATCTTCCCCAGAACCCACTCTAGCTGCAGGTCAACAGGATAGCGCCCACTGCTGGCTTGAGCGCTACTGCCTCCCTCATCATCCACCAGCACAATCTGTGGCGGCAGGGTACAGAGGAAGCACTCAAATTTCTACTTGTCATGGATCTGCACTTGGACTGGGTTCAGGTTGGAACGTACCTTGCCATCTCCGGTGATGTTTCCCACAAAGTCAACGGGACACTTCTCCCTCAGACACACCCTCTCCAGGAAGGGCCGGTCTGATGGGTGGAGCAGCAGGGCGTTGCTCTCCTGATACTCTGCCCCCCATAACTCCAACACACTCAATGTGGGGTCACCTTTCTGCACAGTACAGGGAGGGAGGGAGATATGGGGGAATATGACCGCATGCAGGAAGTGTCAGTCTCATCAGTGTGTTTCCTTACGTCTTCGTGTGCTGATTACCTTGAATCTGCTGGAGTAGATGATGGCTCCTGCTGGCTCACTCAGCTCCTTAAGCACATTACCTGAAAATGACAGCGTGATTCAGCGCCTGCACTTCTGTCTCATTTTCTTCACTTCAGAAAAATCCCGAGAAAGCGCCACATTTTGTACCGTTTCCCCCGGCGCCCTGGTCGTGAATGCTGCAGATTGGGTTTCCGCCGCTTCGTTCCAAACACGCCCTGAGAGCCCGATTCATCTTCTGCTCCATCTCGGCATCTCCCCTCTGCACCGCGCCCAGGTCCCTGGCGCTGGAGTTGTCTCCTTGGACCTACGAGTCAAAAAGTATCCATGTACAATGAAATGTCTGCAGCGGCAGCACCTGACGACATCAACACCGGTGCAATTTGGCTTCCGTACATGTACAGATGACGCTGCTCCTCCTCCCACTCCAATTCTGTATGGTGGTCCGCCAATCTTCACCACTTCCATTCCTAATTACCAGGCACAGACAGACATTGCCAATCACCAATTAATATGTATAAACACAGCTCTTGCCTCGATTAAATTCATGTTGCACACTCATATGAAGTCTGTTACCAGTCTCTGCTTGCTCCTTCTTCACATGCGTGTCTTCAATTGAACCGAGCCCACCGCTGAACATAATTGGCTTAATCCACTCTCTGCGCTCGCCGTCAGCCAGGCGCATGCCGAAGGAACGAGCAAATCCTGGATGAAACCAGAAAAGATTCCCAATACTTAGATCACATATCCACTTCTTCTCTCTGCTCCAGTTAAGATGTCAGAAATCCTGGTAGACTTTACACACTGTATAGCTCAGTGCATTAAGACTTCCCCACCTGACAGGACAGGTTCTCCAAACTTGTTGCCGTAGTCTGATGCTCCGTCACTGGCCTCAATGGCCACTTGGAGAGGAGGGGCGAAGCTGGAGGGATACTCCCAGCTCTCTCCTTCAAACTCCCACGGCATATTGTAACCTGGAGGGAGTTACAAAATCATTTTGCTGTCATCAGATTTCTATCAAAGTGGTGATTTCGGCGGTTATCGACTGACCTGGTATGTGCAGGTTGCCAAAACAGTAGCCAGCAGTTCCAGCGATGACATGACCTCCCCGTCCAGCACTCTGGACGTCTCTGATACGACCTCCTGTCCCTGTGGTGGCACCGCTAAATGGAGCTACACCTAAATTTGAGTTGGGCGGATGAAAAATGATGGGATGTTTTGGGAACGACACATCTACAGTCAATATGAGGTAATGAGGTTTTACGTGTCCTGACCAGTAGGGAAGTTGTGCGTCTCTGCAGTGAAGATGACATGTCTCAGCGAACGCCGTGTCTCATACGGACTGGCCTGGGACGGGTCTTTTGGGTAAACACATTCCAGCTCCATGCCTTTGATACCACTAGACACACACACGTTTCACACTTAATGTAAATCATGGCCACAACCTGCATCATCTGTGGTGATCAGCATCTTTGTTGTTGCCGTTTCTTTACCTGCTGTTGTCGCAGAACTTGATGACGTTGTTCTGGTTGCTTTGCTGCTGGGTGTCCATGATGAGACGGAAGAGAGTCTCCTTTTGCACCTGTCCACCAATCACCATTTGGCCTCGGAAAAACCAATGGCGACTGTGCTCACTGGGACACCAGGGTTCAAGGAAATCTTTAGAGAACAAGAACTGCCGCATACAAAGGCCAACAAGAGAAGCCAATGAAGCCACGTTCAGAGAACAAAATGAAAAGGGCTACCTGTTGGACTGAGCCAAGTCAAAACACTCCACGCTGGTGGGGTTCCTCTTTATTCTCTGGAACATTGATGTGTAATAATCCAGATCCCAGGAGTCAAATGCCAAGCCTGGAATAAACACAGAAAGCACAATCAACTCACCAACCATCAAACCATTGAACATTTTCTGTCGGATTTACTTTTTTTTGTGCTCCTTTAAAGCCTCTGGCTCTATTCCTGAGCAGTTCTCTATTCCAATTTTATGCGATTTGCTCATGTATCCAAGTAAAATCTTCTCCCTTAACAGCAATATAACTACTAACTACACTGGCTTCCTGCTCCCATTCAATTAAAATGACTTGTCTTAGCTCACAAATCACTAAAACGGTATTTCTGAGCTTCATCCACCCATCGTGATATAATCACTCCCTCCATACACACCGTCCCGTGCCCTCATATCTTTTGATACTAGTCTACTTAAAGTAGACCAATGTCACCATAAGGTTATATAGTATCTATATGTTACTATATAGCCGACATTTCTGTGTCATGTGATAGTCATTGACCATTCACATCTAAAGTATGTTGTCAGAACACCAGCAGGGAAAAAAATATGTTCAATCAACAAATCACGGCACTGCACACTTCTGGCTTTACTTTTGGGCCACAAGCAGAACATCAACGACAAGAATTAGAGCACACACACGTCATGCTTGGTCACATCGGCAACATTAGTGAAAACCTCATCACAGGAAGACAAACCAGCTCGTGAATAATTAGGCTTTACCACTGCCAGGACATAAAAACAAACACTTGCTTGTATTATAACATTATCACTGTCGTGTGACTTTAACCGGCTTAGCAATAATGTCATGCATCATGTGACATTATCAGCTCCGACCTAAAGATACAATATACTCACAGATAGCTGCAAGACTGGAAAGAGGCAGAAAGAAAGACACAAGGATAAAAGTTATGCAGACTACAGGGAAAAGAATTCTGAGACACTGAAGTAAAAGCAAAGACGTTGAGAGACAGGACAGTGCAAAGAGATATATCAGGAATTTGGAAAGTCCAAACACTGTGTGAGCTGAAGCATCGTACCCAAATCATCGTTTGCCTTCTCCAGGGCTGCACGGCCCTTCCCGAGGATGTCCACTTCAAAGACCGCCTGCGGTTTGGTCTCCACGGTGAAGGATGTGATGGGATGTTCGTAGATGCATTCTGTCATGCTGTCATACAGACCATCAATCAGCTCCTTTATTTCTCCACTCAGTTCAGTCGTGCTCTCGCCATTCCGGGGCTGGAAGGGGGGAAATCAGAGATTCTTTGTTGTCTTCACGTGTACAGTAAAGACCGAATTGGCAGAGCTAGATTATGCTACATATGACTTACATGTGATGCATTAAATCTATTAGGTTAAAATGGGCATAGGCAATCTAGATGAGCACTTAAATGCATCGGGGTATTGAGTACCTGTAAATGTACTCAATACAGCATGCAGGATAGGGACAAACAATCCTGAATGGATTCTGTATGCATTGATTATCTCTG
>OMNV01003395.1:144289-166981 GCA_900303265.1 Brotula barbata
TGGTGTGCACACACATATATGATGTATGTTGTGTACTGGTATAAGAGCAGCCCTCTATTCTCCCCAGCCCTCTGCGTCTCAGGACAAGGAACATTAAAGAGTTCCTCTTGCATGTGGCTCACCTAGTTTCTTTCACACACACACACACACACACACAGACACACACACACACACACACACACACACACACACACTGATTCATAGAAACATATCAATCTTTCTGCCTGCAGTAACGCACAGAAATCCTAGACACAGCAGGTAACATGTGACATAACCGGAAGCTCGTTTCCCGTACTGTTCAGAGTTTAGTTGTATTTGTTGTGTTTCTTCTCAACACCGTATGCACGCTAATCTAGGCTGGCTAAACAGTAAGAAGCTAACAGGAAGCGAGCTAGCAGCTACTTACGTGCAGAAACTGTAGGCAGATTGAGCTGTGTGCGTCTGGTTGAGTTTGCAGCTGAAGTGTCAGTGGGAGTCCTGAAGTCCTGAACAAACCTCAAGTATGGTTGGGTCCTGGGAGTACTCGATACTCCCCGCTCTAAACACATGTGGGACAAAGACGCTGTGCGCATGCGCCAGTTTCCTGCAATACACTCACGTGTCCACAAAAGATCTTTGCCGCCTTCTCTTTTCCTATCACATACTTTATTATATTTTTACATCACATCAAACCTTCTCATTTAAAAGCCATCGGAGGAGTGGTTTTGATTAAATACATTGCCAACGTTGAAGTTTTATTTTGCTGGTAATTTTTTGTTCACATATGTAAATTCTTTAAATCACTGGCAGTTGTGTCATCATTTTTCTCTACGCCGTATTTCTTGTTTCTCCATTTATTATTAATTTCTATACGCTTTTATATATTTTTCTTCAATTATTTATTTCATGTTTTATTATTAGCAATAATTTAAAGGTTTATGTGTTTAGCATGTGTTTCTTGGGATTAATTTGCTCAGAACTTCTTCTAATTTCAATCGTGTACGTGATTCTGTAAACATTTCAGTTGAATAAATGCCTTTTTAACCCCTTAAACACTGGTCAATCAATTGGTAATTTGAATCCACTATTTGTTGCATTTCAAGTTTCTGTATACTTTGATAAATACAGGCGCTACTTCATCTATAATTCAATTTAGCAGCCATGTTTGGTTTTTTTTAATCAGACACACTGTACATAATGTGGTGTTTTTGTTTGTACATTTTATACTGATGTAAGGAGAAAAACATTCATTACTGTGTAGTACTAAAACACAGACTTTGCACTCTCTGAATTAACTGAAAATGGTTCAGGGAGAAATATATATTTGCATTTCTACTTGGATTTATGCTTGTACTTTCCTCATTGTTACTGTTAGATTTTTTTGAAAAGCTGTGAGACAGTTTACTTTTAAGTGCACAACTCTTCCCACACACAGAAGAACCAAGAGCTGCAGTCTTAGATATATTTAATAAATTAAAGCCAAGGTACAAAAACAATGTACATTTCATACTTCCCTCCCTCTTACTGATCTTTTTAACTGCGACAAACAGCTGTTTTTACCCAGCATGCCCTCAGAATGACACCGACAAGATCATTGCTGAGGATCCAATTCATCACAGGATCACAAACCAGACTTAAGGATTACCTTGAGTCCAACCCGCTGAATGTTTGTACACTGACCTCCACTATCCCCACAAAACACATACATGCTACATGTCTGCAGGCACCTCGGATAAGACAGAAGGATTAGACTGAGATAAAATTTATCAGAAACCACAGAGTACGTTTCTATGCTGAGTGTCAATAGATGTTGACTGTTATCAGATCACAACCGGTCCTGCTGATTCACGAGACCACAAATACTACAGCCGTCACATCACATCACCTATATGTGTCTGGTATGATGGATAAGCACAGAATATCGGTGGTTAATCCTGTTGCAAGTGCTGAAGAAACTTCCCAGAGATCTTTCTGAATTCTTAAATCTGTCTTGCTCCTCTCCAACACAATGATGAATGAAAAGATTTGGGTGGCTTGATCTTAAGCATTGTCCTGTCTGACAGATCAATAATATATGGATCAAATCAGTCTAGCAAATTATTATCGTTGGCTGGTAACTGTAGATGATAAGGATGAAGGTGAACTGACGGTTGTGACCGCACGTGAGAATCGAGGTGAAATTGTGGATGATTTAATGATTGTAGTTTGAAGAAACAGATGGGGTGTTTTGTTCAAAAGATAGGAGGGAAGCAATGCGTGTGTACTGTAGGTCCAATATACAGTAAGTGCACTGAACAAGTGGAAAAGATACATCTGTGCGCACACAACCTCTCATACATACATACAGGTATGAACAAACGCATACATTCAAATACACAGAAGTGTTCAGTAATAATTGTTAATATGCACAACTTGATTAATAATTTTGCACAATTACAGTGACTACGCAGTTCATCAGGACTACTAATCCCTCCAAAAGCCCAGTTCTCTTCTGTTTCCATCTTGTGCCCCATTCTCACTCCTAACTTTGGAAATTCATTTCACTTGAGGCCATCCTGCTTTACCTAAAGGATCACAACATCAACACCACACTCTACGGCCAGAGGAGACTGTAATATGGGACTGTATGTACATGAGGTACGGCCCTACTGGGCGAGAGCAGGATGATTTTAGTCCAGTTAATGTGGTCTTCAGCTTTTCTCCAGTTATGGTCTTGGAAGGCCAATCAGGGGAGAAAAAAAAAGAGACATTTCATGAGAATTTGGCAAATGTGGAGATCACAGACTCATGGCTGGGTGTAAATATTATTGTGTTATTGTCTTTCTTCCCCCTTCTAACAGCAGTCTGTCTCTCTACCCATTAGCAGCAGCAGCAGCAGCAGGACTCATGACCATGCCTTTCTTTTTGTGTATACATATACATTTATATAATAGATTTATTTGGAAAATAATGTCAAGTCGCTACGTACGATACCACTATCATTTCATATGGATGCTAATCACCAGGATACAACCTCAGAACCATGGAAGATCTAGAAAGGCAGAGCAGTACAGAAAACAGAGGTGGCATGATTAGAGAGCATGCTGGCAGTGCTGCTCAAAGCTCTTCCAAGAAAAAACCAAAAAACCAAAAAACTTAAAATAGAAGCTGCGGCAGAGATCAAAGTCTTCCTGAAACCACGGAGGGCGGTTTAGAGGTGCTCCTAACTGTTCATCCCATGGCAGGTCTATGCTGGAATGGTTCCTTGTCCTCTAGCAGGGCGAGTGTTGTTTCAATTCTTCCATAAAATCTTCAGTGTTAGGGTTTTCAAAAACTGTATTTTTGATGTGGCATCCAGCTGTTTTGCAATGAGGGCAGAGGTCACATTAATTGAAAGTTCATAGGTAGAGTTTCAGTATTCAGCCGCATACTCTGTACCATGGAGCCCCCTGCACAGTAGTGTGAACTCCTTCACTATGTCCTTCACCCTCCGCTTGTTCACTCGCTCTCTTGAAGGTGGAGAAACAAGAGGGACCCAAAAGAGAAAATCAGATGGTTGACCAACTGAATTAAACTTTCTGGATGATAAGCAAATTTAAACATAGCAAATACGAATAAACCGTAACGGCTGAATGTTTTCCTGGGTGAATACCTGAGTATCTGCTGTGAGAAGGTGTCTTTCTGTTCAGCAGTGACCCGTGAGGAGGGAAACCCTGGAGGCGATAGCGTCTCCTTCAACCACAGAGCCAGCAGAGTAAAGCAGTGTTTGTTCAGAGAGAAAAGTACTTCTGCAAACTGGTCCATCAGACTCCGAGACGCTCCGCCTCCGATGCCCTGTAAACGTCACATCATTACATCAGGGTCATAATTACAAAACAGGAGGAAATTCACGTGCGCCAGAATGGCCAAATACACCATATCTGTTCTGTAGATCAATGTGTATGCTGGGGCCTCTCACCTCCAGCAGAGCTTGGATAAGCAGTTTACAATCCTCCTGCACTACCCTGCCTACGGGTGGCACATCTGAGCAGTGCGGCAACAGTTCAGTCTACGGCAGTCACAAGGAGACAAATCACCAAAATTGTCCTAAATGGTCTAAAATAATGCTGGCATAATCAAAATGGTTTAAAAGTGGTGTATTTGTGTTTTAGTCTGTGTCTGTGTGCATTCTCACAAAGAACAAGCATGTGGACTTGACTGTAGGAGCCTCTGGAAATTTGAGTGACAGAACTCCTAGAAGCAGAGGAGGGTAGGGTGTTAAACATATAGTTTCGACTTTGGATACTGACAGGAACACGTTTTGTAGACATTGCAACCTGTGTTTGTGTGTTTGTGTGTCTGCGTGTGTCTAGCCTTACCACAGTGGAACACAGCTTTCACATCAAGACTCTCAGACAAGAACAAGTCGGGTTTCCGTTTGAGGGCCTAAAAGGTAGATAAAATCATTAAACAGGATCATTTTGTCATTTAAAGCCTATCAGTATCTGATTCACCACATTCCACTGCATCTGCTTCTCACAGTACTTCTATCCACAGTACCCACTCAGCCTGGTAACCAGATCTGACAGCAACACAAGACTGAGAACAGATCTGCCTACCAGGCTTTGCTACTCTATCCAAACTCATTCAGAGATCCTCCAATGCAGAAATCAGGAGGTATAACAAACAAACTGCAAAAAATCAAACTTGGAAATCATTGGAAAATTAAGTCAAACTAAAGGCAATGATGGTTTTGGCTTTGTCTCTTGAAATCAATTTTACATGAAACATTGCTTCTGTTTGTTTTGGTTGACTGGATTGAATATGCAACAGAAGTCTGTAAATAATTGACATGTGCAGATAAATAGAAATACAACTCATCTCATAATAATGAAATTATTCAGGATGGAGGAGAGAAGAGGGAGAGAGGGAAAGGGAGAGATGAAGGTCAGATCTATCCAAAGATAGAAAACAAAGGAAGAAGAATGAAGACAGGAGACAAAAATAGAAAAACATTAGAGCCATCAGCCAATTTGTCTAGATCGATTAATATCAGTTGAATATTAACTCATTTGGGCTTTGATTGGCTCTGGGCTGGAATGACTTCAGAAGAGGATTAGGCTCAGAGACTAAACAGTCACCTGGGACCACAGTGCTGATCGGATATGGATGTTTTCTCACATCAACATGGTTGATGTGGACTGATGTTTATCCAAAGAGCAAGAGTGTCATGATACTTTACATCAAAGAGAGAGAGAGATAAAGCTAAAGCTAAAGCTAAATTTAGACAAGACTGACTGAAATACTTAAAAACATTCATCCATGAATTGAATGATTTCCTGAAGTCCTTATTATTCAGTTTTCTGAGCAGCATGCAAAGCCGGCCAATAATTCAAAATAATTTTATTCCGATACATTACAGCATGGGGCTATATTACCATTAAAAAACATTAAGGTGAAATCAATATTTTCTTTTAAGTTAACACTCTAGAGTTACATGGCAAGTTAGGTGAGTTAACAAATGTTATATTTTTATCCATGGGTAAATCTCACATTGTTTTCACACGAGGATCAGTGTTCGCATTAGCAAACTAACCGAATAGAGTAACAATACCAAGACAGTCAAAAATGGTTAAGAAGTAAAATCAGCAGACTAAGGACCAAGATCTGTGTTGCAAACTGAAGTGGGCCTTTAATCCAAATATCTGCAGGGACAGTTATTCAGAGATGAGCTATGCGAACATGTAATGCCGCGCATAAGGAAAAAGAGGAGTTGCAGACACTGTTTGGGGGAAACTGGAGCCCATTTGCGTAACTCACCTGAGAGGTGCTTAAGTCTTCACTTCGGTTAGATGTATGACTAGGGAGGAGCACAATTTTGGTATAATCTCCCACTTGGGCATGCACATTTCATATGAATCTGGCCAGAAGTGAGTTAAAATAAAAGTCCTACACCAAATCATTACTACCATGGGTGTGTGGCAAGGTGACTGTTAGAATCAAGTGTTTGAGGAAAGCCTGAGGTCTCTTCTTCAAACATCCCCCAAATGTTTCATTCCACTGCCTACCCTATGTGATGGAACACCTTAGGGTCCAGTAACAAAGAACAGAAAGAGGTAAAGAGGGAGAAAAAGACGGAAACAGAGAGAAAATAGAAAGAGAGAGAGAAACCCAAAGTGAATGAAATAAGAAACCAAAAACACACCTGAGCTTGGAGTTGCATAAATGAATCAACAATATCAGGATGATCCCTGGGTCCTAAAATATAATAAAGATGAAACTTAAGAAATCATAAGAGAATAATATACAAACAGCAAATGAACAGATCCAACAGTCATGTGGAAATGAAAGAGAACTCAAAAATATTTCATTGAAATAATTCACACGCGAGTAAGAAACAAAGGGGAGAAACGGGGGCATATGAAGCTTTGGCTTTTGAAAAACAGAACAACCAAAAACAATAACGGGCAGAGGACAAAGACATGGGTCTGTTTGGAGAGAAAAAAGGAAGAAGTAAAAAGAGAAAAAGAACAAACCTAAAAAAAAAAAAGTGGGTTTGGAGTGGGAACCCAGGAGGCACCTCTGTTACTGTTACAGTTTGGAAGAAAAATGGGGCACCACACCCGAATGAACCCTCTTACCCCTAACCCCAAGGCACCGTTTGGTCACCCTTGTGATCAACTTGACATAAAAGCACATTTCCTTTTAGATGCAAACAGGTGCCTGAGTGGAAGGGGTCACCTTCAAGGGTTCATTCAGAACTGGTCAATAGAATCCCCATCGACTACAAGGTAAACACACAGCCATCAGGCTGAAATCCCACTCAAATATCAATGTGTTCTGATATCACTACCTCCCTTGTGCTGGACACCAACTACAAGACTGATGAAAACAATGCAAAAGTATGCACAGTTACATACATAGATCCTATCAAAGCTACAAGATGGAAGTTCAGTTTTAAGATTCCCGTGTTTTATACATGCCTGGTTTTCTGCGATGGCTTAAAATCAATGTTGGAGGGTAGCCAACAGTGAAATTGGAATGAAACCGAACAAGTGCCTGTAGTGAGCGCCCAGCTTTAGCTGTTCCCAGACTCCAAACATGTTTCCTTTTAAATACCGCCTGCAGCCCTTGTCCATTCACACAACCCTCGAGAGAATACACGTTTTATTCAGAGGGTGGTGATGAAGTGCCCGGCTGTAATCGTAGCACACCAGTAGATGCAGCTGTGTTCAGTTGATCCTGTAATGCTAAATGGTAGGCACCTGAATGTGCTACCTGTCACATTGTGGTGACTATGTTGTGCACTAATCCTGTTTATTTAGGGGCACCTGCTCAGAAAAGAAAGAGTTAAGAGGCAGAGGAGAGGCAGCCATTACTCAACTAGTCAAAGCAGGAAAGAGAAGGGCAGGGGGCAACATAAAAGGGAAAAGGACAGGCAGTGAGAAATTGTAAAAATACCTTAGGTCAGGCTTATACTGAATCAACTTCTATTATCTGGTTAAATCCAAAACTTAAGTCAGGCCCAGGGACCACTTCCAGCATATGAGCTGAGTTTTTTCTGCATTAGACATTTACTGTATCTGTGATGCATTTAATGTGGCCAAAATATTACGACACTAATTTCAGAAATGTGTAGACATTCAACAAACAATATATATTTTTAGTAAGATAACCAAAGACAAGGCTGATCAATCCAGAAACTTTAATGCAAAGCATAAATCTCTGGAAATTATTATAATAAATCATCAGTGTTATGACAGCAGGAGGGCTATAATGATCAAATAATCATTAAAAGAATGCCAGTTCAATACATCAGCAGATAGACTACTTTGTGTTTGTGTAGTGTTAATGAGTAATGACTGCAAATGTTTAAAGGTCCATTGTGACAACAGGGCCCAATGGCCTCTGACCTTTTGTCATTTTCCTATGGTGGCCTCCAGGATATGCTGCATTATTGATCGAGTTCTGCCATTGTGCATTAGCAGCAGCACATTAGTCCTTCCAAGCCATCTCAAGCGGAAATGGGAGTATATGCCATCATTATATAAATCAAATATAAAACATATATGTTACAGAGTTCACTCTTTCCTCTGCAGTGCCACAATATTACTCATGACCCGGTGAAAATTAATTTATTGAGCAGACACAGTATTCCACAGTATTTACAGCCCCACCCCTACTGGACCTCCTACCTTGCTGGAAGATGGAGAGTGTTACAGAGGTAACCAGCTCAAACAGAGCCTTTATGGGTGAGAAGTGATCTACCTCACTGGCAAATATGTGAACCATCTGAAAGATAAAGAGTGCCAATCACTTACTGACACTAAACTGTGGGCGCACAGTACGGAGCAGACATTGATGAATAGATACTAATTCCAAAATAATATAACATAGCATTTATCTTTATTTTAATTACAAATAATTTGACATAAATTAGACATTACTGGATGAAACTGTGATGATATATGAGAGTATACCTGTCGCGTGAGGTCAAGAGCTGAGGCCTGGGGAATTGTACTGTACATTTGCCCCAGCATTTCGCTTAGCTGAGACACCATGGGAGCAAAATCGTGGAGCAGCGTCTTCACTGACTTCTCAAAGATAGCGCACACTGCCTGAGTTACAATACAAGATCAGAAATGTCATTAAATGGGGAATGTGAACCAATTTCGGAAACATGCATGCATGCTTGCTTAAGACTCACCTCTACAACCTGGGAGTCGTTTAACCACTTGCTGAGTACGGTCTGAATGAGAGCAAACACTTGCTGCAAAACCACCACCACCTGTACAATTGGTGTATAAAACACACAGATATCATTACAAACAAATATGAAGCTGTAGGCTATTAGACAACAGGAATATTTTAAGTCTGATAGTACAAGTGGTATAAACTAATGCTTTTCAATGGTGACCCTTCAATAACACGGCACTTACTTTTTTGTCCCAAAGAGCAAGAATGTCATTTCCTTCTGTACCAAAACCAGGTTAGTTTAGCCAATCAAGATTTGGGAGACTTTTAATCAAATGAACACACCCTTTCAGTAATCAGGTGTGATTAAGGCAGGGGTAGTATGCTGTGGTATTCAAGGGCCGGGATGAAAATCACTTGTACAAGATAATTACTACAAATATGATATGTGGTCACTAACTGGGTTTGGTCCAGGTGGGGGTGGGCTTGTTTTGACAGGTGGTGCCAAACCTTCGCCTGACTCGTCGTCCTGTTTGCTGATGTCGAGCGTAGTAAAAAGGTTGGAGAGCAGCCCCAAGATGTGGATAATTGCAAGCTTATTGGAGGGATTGGGCTGAAGAGAAAAACATGAAATAAGAAACAGAAATGGTTCATAGGCTATAAAGAATTTACCTCACCATCTGTCATTCGCAAACAATATTATTTTACTGGAGGTAATCACACACTAAAATGTCCATAGATAAAAATGCAAAAGTGAAATGAATATAGAGAGTAGAGACCGAATTACTCCATGAATATAATGCCTAGTCTTTTCCTTTGTAATAAACAAAGTGGATGGTTTTATACAATCAAATCAAAGCAACATGTGGCTTTAGTGGAGGAGCAAACTAATAGCCCTGTATTATGATTACTACCATTTCTGTTAGGTCTGCAAATATGACCATTAACCCTACATATAAGGAAACATAAAAGTCTTCTCCACTAGGTGTCACTATTTGTTCAGGCCCAATCAGAGCCCCTGATTTCCAAGTCTGATGTAATGCGCACATATCAAAAACCTAGACAGAAAACAATGAGGAAGGGAGAATGTAAGAGAGGATGGATAAGACCATGTCTGTACGTGCATATGTGTATGAGCATGACTGAATAGTGGGGAGAGACAGCAATGGAAACGACGATATAGATGAAACGCTTAATCTAATCTGACATCTCTGTCCACCCCGCCCAAGGACTTTGCAGTACAACAAAGACTCAGGTTTTATATCTTTCACAACGATGCTATCATGACTTGCATTTAAAGAAGTCAACTTGGTATCTAGACGATACACAAGGTAAATTTGATCCTCCAGACTTCATTAGATGTGACATTTAAACATGGTAAGGCACGTCTTCATTTTATGAGTACATATTTGTCTTACTTTCTCTGGTGTGTGTGTGTGTGTATGTGCATGTGCTGAGTAATCTGTAAGTGAGCTTTTGGTATTGCCATGTGAGTCACTAGCCCATGATGCAGGGTCAAAACCAATCTGTTCCCACAGAGAAATGTTCCTACAGCCAGGGTCCAACTGTTCCTTTTCTTCGTTCCCAACTATTCCTTATGCGTATGTGTGTTTGTGTGAGTATACATATTGTGTATGCAATGCATACACACCATCTCATCTGCAAGCTTCTCCAGTTGCTGAATGTAGGGAGTGATGAGAGAGTGAAGGTTTTTTAAGATGTCTTCTACAGGCAGAGCAGAGAGCAGGAACCCAAGAGCTTGCATCAACCACATACACTGACTTGTCTGCAAGAAGAGATGATCAGAGATTTAATTTCGCTGAGCACACTGAGTAGAAATGTTTCTATGCTACAAATGGACATTTCACGTTACAGATCTTGTGAACCTTAAGACTACAAGCCGAAAAGGTGTTAGATAATTATTTCACAAGGCTCTAAGTTTAAATGCAATTTCTGAACTGACTGCCAGCACAAAGTGAGAGGACGCACACTGACCTTGTGGATCTGCTTTATAAGCACCTCCTAGAGAGAAGAGAGAAAATCACACAGATGGTTGTGATATTTCAAGGAAGGATCAATATAACAATTGATTTCAAAGAATAAATATTATTTCTATAGAGGCGGAGTAAAATCCTACAACTACTATTAACAGGATATGTATCACTATTTATTTATCATTGGCTCTCATCTCATACAAACTGGGTGTAAAAAGTGTAGACTTACCTGAGAGACAGCTACTATGTTGGTTGCATATGGTGGCAGGTCGTATTTGCACTCCCTGCAGATTTTTTTCAGTGTGGAGACAGAGGAAACAGAGAGGTCTGGGTTCCCTAAAGCCTGCAGCACCAGGGGCAGGACACTACTGAGCATCACTGGGTGATCTGCCAGCCATTCTGCTAGAGCACCTAGAGCAGGACAGTACGGAGGAAGCATGGCACAACATAAGTGTGCTTAAACATTCTGCTTTTATTAGCTTGATACTGAATTTGTGTCTTACCTATAGTGAACATGACAGTGTCTGCCAGTTGGACATTATTGATGTTGATTCTAGGGATGAGACCTATCAGACCTGGGATGACGTCAGAATAATTCACATCTATTGTCTCTGCTATGGACTGGAAGCCATACAGCAATGCTTCTGTGTGCTGAAGGTAGAGAACAAAGCAAGTCAGTCAGTGAGTGTGCGAGCAAGGGCAGGTAAGACATCGGTGCTGCAAGAATCCTGAAAAATTAAATATATGAAATAAAGGCATCATATTGCGTGAATGCTGTAAAAATACTTGATAATACTTAGAACTTTCATGTGTTTTTCTTGTACTGCACTTCACAGTAATTTTAAAAAGGAAAAATGTATAACAAGACTATATGTTTGACTATATTATCTTTTTTAAATATGTATGCTAGATTTTATTGTTATGTGTAGATTTATACTATTATGTGATTACAAAACAAAAACAGGGATTCTATGACCTCAACAGTACTCTACGATAACTTCAATCTGGTACAAGGTTTTGTCAGCACTGATGTTCTGTGAAGTTATTCCTATTTGATTGAACATTTGTGTGTGTCTGTATGCACGTTTCCTACCCACCTGCCATGACGTTGGTTGTTCTGTGTTAGTTAACAGCCTCCCTAGTTTATCGTACAGGTTACTAAGCAGCTCTGCTCCCAGCATCTCGTACACGTACATGAGTGTGTCTGAGATATCCACCCTGAAGGACAGGTGTGCAAACAGATATGTTTCAGGGGCCATGGAGTCTTGAAACTATATCCATTAATCTATTTGCTAGACACGTGTTCTGGCTCTCTCAGCTGCTGTTTCAGTGGAGTGTATTAGAGAAAAACTCCTTCATCCGCTGACCAATCAACCCGTCAGCAAGTATTTTCCCGAAGCACATGAATTCAATAGCAGATACTATAACACAAGCAGAGGTTGGATAAGCAAAAAAGACAGAGACAGACACGCACCTGTAGATCCTGAACTGCTCTTTCTCATCAGATGACCAAGAACCATACTCCTCGTCAGAGGGGAACTGGGCTTTGTGCAGCAGAACATCCACCAGCTGGAAATACACCGGCCTGTAGACCTGCAAATACACTGTCTGCTTGTCCGACTCAAATGACACGATTTCATCCTGAATATCAAAAAATGGGGAAAAAAGAAGCAAAATTGTTTTGAATTTAAATGTGTGACATCAAATCAGATTTTTCTGTGCCCCCATATTTTCTTAGGGGACTGTTACCGAATACTTGTTTCCAATGACAAAAATCACATATAAACCACCAAAAAAATTTATTTCATACATTTCATTGACCTAAAGCAACCAATCTGGTTTACAGTGGTTATGCTCACATTAACCCCAGGATCTGTATATTTGTCCACACCGAACCACTCTTAAGAATACTAGAAAGAATCAATACAGCCTGGTTGTTGGAAGACGACTCAAACAATGAGCTACATGAAGTGTTTCTGATAAAGATGCCACTCAACGCCTCTTTAAACTCCCAGATCTGCTTTTATTGCTTTTTAAAATTGGGAGAAGACCACCATGTTTTCTTGTTTGAAATTTGAAAACAAAGAGCAATGACAGCCCATCATGTAGCACATTCATCCATCTAGGAGATGCAGGTGAATTTCATGTTAATCTTGTCAGAATAAGGGCGCACTTGTCAATCTTCTATTGTGTTGTAGTGTATTGTGCCTGTTCAAACAAAATTCCTAGCAAAAGTCCTACTAATATAAACATATGTGGGTAAAATGATAAAAACACAAGTGGGCTATGTAATTTTCCATTGCGCTGCTTTTTAGCTCAGCTGTAATCAGTGATTGTCTCGTAATATCCGTGCAACTACAATTAGGAGCAGAATTTTGACATTTCTTACTTGTAGCGTGTACCAGAAGGTGAGTGTGAGAGAGCTTGTGGTCTCATTCACAGGATAGTGGCCAGGGATGCCAGTACAAAACATGATCATGTTGACTAAAGCCAGGAAGCTCTGCCAGTGATCCACCTGCTCCAAGAGAGTCCTGAAAAGAGAAACATGTGTTTGGTTAGACAGTAGAGAGAAGGGAAAAGGGAGAAGTGTGATTTAGCAGCAGGGAAGTATAGTAGGTACATAGGTAAACTCTGTCAAACATGTTCATGTGGTGTGTGGTATAGAGAAAGAGATGCTGTCTTTGATGACCAGAGCTAATTGCTGCAACTCACTCACACAGCAACAGCAAATACATGCGGTGCAGGACATCAAATGAAATGTAAAATGTACACTGAATTAAAATCTGTCATTTTTGTTTCAAATCAAAATCAAAGCTGTTACATTGATCTACAAGCTTCATTGATAGGGGCACCGTGTTTCATTCAGACAATCTGATGCATCCCATACAAACAGTTATACGCACCTTGAGTGGTTCTCTCCCAGTGTGACAGCAATACGACAGATTCCATGGCAAGTCTCCATGTCTCCATTTTGAACTGCTTCTCTGAGTTGTTCCTGCAGGGCCAGCACTTGGGGAACCAACTTTAGCAAAGTGTTCACATATCTAAACAAACACAAAGGAACATAAAAAAATGACAGTTTGGAGTGTTTAAAAAGAAAAAAAAGAGGGAAAAATATAATGGTGCTGTACAACGGAGGAACACAAGAACACAGCCAGGGGCCTTCACTGGTAAAACTGATTCAGATGACACAGCTGGCTTTATTATTGCTTCTTACCTCTGATCCCACAAACCCACAATACCCACTCCCACACATCTACCAGGAACCAGAAAATCTATTCAAGGCTCCGTCTGCGAGCTGCACTGCTGTCAGTTATTGTTCTGTCTTCTTCCTACTGTCTCATCCATTTACAATTCCCTCTCTTCCACATGCTCATACACTAATGTATGCACACATGGAAACACACTGCTTAACACAGGCACACATCTGGTCATGAGACAACAACAGAAAACATCTCCCAGTAATCCCTCATGACAGCAAAATGAAGCGGTGACATTTTGAGATGAAGGGTATGCATGCATGCATGGGCATCTGAATGTCACCGAATATGTGTATGTGTCAGACCAATAATGGAAAATGATACCAGATGTGTGTCAGTCCTGAGGGATGGTATGGTATTCAGGCGGTGCTTCATCTTATAAGAAAATGTCAATAAAGATGTGGTTTCAGGTTGATAAATATTCATCAATGACACAACAAGGTTGTGTGACTTCAGCAGCTCTTAAAAATAGTCCAATTAGCAGTGTTTTCAGTGTATGATGGTGCATTATTAAGCTAAAAAGAGTAATATAAATTTATAAACAAAACAGCAGTAATCCTCCACTTTGCGGGTTAAATTCCATCTGTTATGCAGTGGTAGGTACCATTATTACTTTATGGGGTGAAGTGCTGTCTCTACAGCCTCCTACTCAGCAGCCTATGCTGAGTCAGCATTCACTGGAAGGCGCTGTACCCTATTGGACCCTCATATGCATGTATCTTATCAATCTACGTCTGAGCATATGTGTACATTTTCGGCCTTGTGTTCGACTGTTTCAGTAAGTCTGAGATCTGCAAAATCTCTCTGTACAGGACTTGCACACTGCACTTACACACTCCCAAGATCATTCATTTTTAACAAGGCACTTTCGAGATGCGGGTCATGCACCCTTATTTAGACAGAGGTGTGTGTGTGTTGAAAATAAAAGGGAAGAATGGATTTATATGTGAGACACTAAGCATTCCACTGAGACTGTCTGCTGCAGTCTCCTCTCCTCTATTACCCATGGACATTCTTGCTCCCCTCCATCGCTCCCAGCCACTCTGTTACGCACTTTCTGCCTCGTTCCCGACTCCTCCTTTTTTCTCTCCCTACCCCCTCCTGCTCTCTCCACCCCTGATCCCCTCTGCAATTACTGCAACACTCTGAGACAGGGGAAATGGGTTGCCTGGCAACAGGATGCAGCTGGACCAATAGCATCCTCCCAAATGAGTTGACTGTAATGTGTTTAAGCACAGAGAGAGAACAAGAGAAAGGGAGGAGGGTGATGATGGGGAGAGTGGGGAAGACAAAAGAAGGGCAATAAAAAAGAGGCTTAAAGAAATCTACCTCTTAGATTCATTTAGATTCTCTCCTGGATTCATGTGACAAGGTAGCTTCACATACATAACCTCATAAATCACACCTTGTTGCACTGTCAAAAATAAAGGCCCCATATGTCTCAAGTGACACTGCTAATGAAGACAGTCAAGACTTTCGAGAGGACCTGTCAGGCATGTGATCATTAGAAGAAAATTTAACTATAAATCATGATCAAATGTAAGCAGAAATGGGACCCACATTCCTTACTAAAGTAATCTGTTTTGTATGAACCGAGTAACAACTGCTGATGCTGTTCTACATTTATCTCAGCCATTAACTGCCTCGCCACCATTTCAGCTTGTTTAAACTGAGACGTCAGCCAAAAACAATTTCACAGATCATACACCAGTCTGTGAAGCAGTACAGCATTATGGTGGATAATGTCTTTTATTCTCTTACACTACCACACCTTACTCCGCCCTCCTACGTCTCCCTGCATCCAGTGCTTCCATGTTACACCATCTCTCTTGAGCCCTCACCCCAGCCCTCTCTCTTGCTCTCTGGGAGAGGTAATGGGTGCCTGCCATGTCTGAATTACTCAGGGCATATAGACATCCCTCCCCAGCTCTGTAACCATAGCAACATTAGCCAACCGAGAAATGCTGCCTCTCCTCCCCCTTGCAGTCAACTTGCCCTTATCAGTCCCTTCCTCCTTCTATCCATTCTTCCGTGACACCCTTTCAGTGGCCATCCTGTCTGTTCCACGATCCCTCTCTCTTTTACCCATGTCACCCCCCTCTCCTATCTAACACCCATTTTCCCCTCAAGTGTCAATTTTCCAGCCATTACCATGACTAGATTTCATGCCATAGCATCATTATTGTGCTCCCCAGGTTGGCACATATACAAACTCACCTTTGGGAATCAGGTTGTGAGATGGCATTGACTATGGCTTCTACTGCTGTGTCAAAGAGCTCTGGGTCAGCTAGGGCACTGAAGCTGTCGTGCACCAAACCTTCACTCTCGCTGAGAGGCACATCCAGCAGCACCCAGGATGACAGGCAGCGTAGCACGCGAGCTTTCACAGCCCCAGGGCTGTCCGCCCTTCGCAGCAGTTGCTGCAGCAATGGAGACACTGAGCCCCACTCCCGGCCCAGGGCACCACGCACCTTCAATGAGGAATGAATATAAACAGGATAAGTATTTTTAATCTATGAATTATCTAATATTATTCATTATAATTGTCGGCTAATACTACTTTTGCCCAATTTTATGAACCGTTCGGGTCAAAAATGGAAAATATATGGGCAATTATGCGATTTGCTGCTGGATATTTCCTGCACTGAGTTATTAGCAATGTAAATTTAAACCAAATTCCATTTTCTTGTTCTCTTCAGCAACGTGAAAAGAAAATATGAGAGAACATTAAGAGCTTAGATATTATAAATGTATTTTTCCTATGATCATCCCTCACTCATCGTACAAGCAATCATAAAGAAAATACTCTTTTTAAATGTCTCACTGTGCTTTGGTGCAACTCTCATTTAGTTTGCATCTTGTGCACGTATACACAGGAGGGACCATGGCTTGGCGTTTTGTTTCACTGACATATTCCTATTACTTTGGTCAGTTTTTGATTCAGTCTATTCAGTTGCTGTGCTGTGGGATCTTAGTAGCATTGTTAAGATTAAAATAAACAATATTTCCTGATCAAGATCTGCTATGCTTAGAACTTTGTTTTTAGTAGATCAGTTGCATATGTTACAAGGGAGGCATGGTAAAATAAGCTGCATCCAGTGAGCTTAGTATCTCAAGAACAAGAGACATTCAATGTTGTCTAAGTGAATCTTCAATTCATGGTTAATTAAAAAAGTTAACTACAATTTATGTGTATGACACGGGCACTTCCTCTATGTGAAATGATTCAAAAGAAAAATATATTGCCCTCGTGAGTCTTGTCCCAAAGATATTTATGGGTCAATTGTGACTTTCTCTATTTTGGTTGAATAATAAATTCTTGGTCAATATTTTATCTACAGTTCGATGGCATCGCAATACGTAGAAATGTGGCTTCACACTGTCTGGCCTCCCCCACCTCTGCAGTGGTCTGTACCTGTCCCTTCCGATACTGCGGCAGGCGGCTGGTCTGAAACTCCTCGGGAAGGACAGTCAGCAGCTCCAACAATGCCAGGCACCGTGCCCGCCCATCCACCCCTCCCCCTTCCTCCTGGAACACCCGCACCATCTCTGCCACAGCACCGGGCCAGGCCTCGGGCATTGTGTTGAGTGCCAGTGAAGCCAAGGCCACACACAAACGAGTGAGCACCATCTTGGAGCCAGAGGAGAAACAGGCAATCTGGGAGAACAGCTGAGTCTTCAGAGACTCATACTGGTCTGTTGGGATGTCGGACCAATATCTTGAGATTTTAGTGTGAAGTGCACTGGCACCAAAGTATTGGATTTCTGGGACCTATGAGAGAAGACAGCATAGATGCAAATCATGAAAAATGTGTTTTTTCTTTGCGTGACAATGTATTAGTGTTTGTGTATTCACTGTACCTTATCTGGGCTGAGTAAGGCCCAACAGAACTGCCAGGCCTGAGGTGAGACCTGGGCCTGCATGAGCCATTTCTGTGCCAGATTCTTGTTTTCTATATTAGGATCATAGTACAACTGGTGAAGGGCCTAGAAACAAAAAAATATAGAAAAGAATTAAACAGAGCATAGCATAAAAAATGTTCTATATAACAAAAGCCATGTGAGAATAACCATGCTCCAAGCATTCACACTAAAAAGGTAGGAGACAACAGACCAGCTGAGTAAAGATAAACACCGTCTATTGTGCCCTTGTTTAATGATGGTGTTGGTTACCTTGAGGACAGACCATCGTTTCTTAAACTCAAACAGCGGAAAAGCTAAATGATGGAAGCACAATGACTTAAAAACAGCACTAATCTGAGGAATAAATGTGTGGCTGTAGGGAGGACAAGAGGGGCAAGCAAAAGAGAGAGTACATAAAAGATGAGTGTGGGAGAGGTAATAAAATCAAGGGGGTGTGGGGGACATTAATTAAACAGACACTTCTAATGCCAGCAGCGCTAAGAGAGGTTTAGGAAGTACTCTGCAAAAAAATCTGATATTTTTAACCAGGTACAAACGCACGCATGAGCTTATGGAATCAAAATCACTGGCTGCCACTGTTAGCGTGACAAACAACACAGGAAAAAAATGTATTTAGTAATTCATGATTCTCATCTTTATCCCCGAAAGCTCCCTCACATCAATTCCTTTACCAACATTTCTCTCATCTTTTCCTCTCTCTCTCTCCCTCCCTCCGGCTGTCCATCCACTTTCATTCCATCCATCAGATCTCTATGCTGCCTTTCACTTTAATGTCTCCCCTGTTCCTTTATTAGACTTGTTTAGGTTGTCTAACAAGGGAAAGAGGATGATACTGTAAAGAACTGCCATAGGTCATACAATATGAAGATGCAACTGCTGAAACAAGGAGGCATAGCATCTATGCGTACTGGAAGCAGAGTGTCTCAGGTGGCATTCTTTCTATCGCACCCCGCAACCCAAGCATGCAATTATCTATCTCTTTTTACTGTAGACTCAGACTCTGAAAAAGGCGGGCTGGGTGTTAATGAGGCAATTGTTCACAGAGAGTCAGGTTTTGTCGCTGCATAAGTATGACAGAGACATAGGCACAGCAACGTTGTACATCAAAGATATGTTATATTTACAAGGCTCACACTTGCTCTTGGGTCTCTTTACACCGCTAACGTCTAATTCTTCCACTGGTAACCTTCAGCTTCCCGTCACTGAGAATCTATACTCTTTTGGAGAAGTTGGAATGACAACAAGTACACTTATGAAATAGGCGCAAGTCATTTTTTCAATGTACTGTAGAGGCTGCATGAGAGATGATTATGAAGTCTGATTATGTTGTATTGGCATTCTGTAATGTGCCTCTATCAATTATAAACAGAAAAAAATGTGTGTGTGGTTTTATTCATCATATCCCCACTCCAACCCCCTGTAAATGAGGTTGCAATATCGAAGTTTTAAGCAGCAGTGCATCATTACTGCAGTCCCCTGTCTGATCACAGACCTTTCTCTCTCAAATCCCAAACAGTGCCATGTCTGTGTGTGAGTGTTTCTGTACTACCCAGAGACACCAAACTGTCTGTTCATTTTGCTGCTTTAATCTTTTCACAAAATAACACTGGCTGTCTCCAATTTGAGATCTTGCAAGCAATCAAGCAGCAGTTTGCCCGGCCAAAAGTGAGTGGCTCTAAAATTAGAAAAGAGTATCCACATTCTTTGCAACAGTCGGGTTTATTTGCAGCTGGTGAAGCAACTATTGTATCTACAAATGGTGGCAACCTGCCTGGGCCACCTGGCTTCACCTGCGGATGTCTCCCTCTTGGCAGACATTGCCAAAGGTCATCTGCCTCCTCTACACTCTGCTTCCAACAGAAAGAGGAGGGGAGGAGGGATGCAAGTGAAAAACACTGCACTGTTAGAATGATTCACCATCTGCTCTGATATACACGTCCAAGCTCAGGAGTATAGCCGCCTAAGAGATTTTTACCTTTAGACACTATTGCTCACATAGCAAGCTAGCTCTGCTATGTGAGCAATCCTACAAGTAAATGTTGAGACAAAGGGAGTAATAACTATATGTGAAACTTCCATTAATATTTGCAGAATTAAAGGCACATTAGTAGAAAGAAAAACACCAGCAGGGTGATATCAAGTGAAAGCCATGGTCTCTAAATTACACCCATTAAATCTAAAAGCACATCAAGGCAAGAGGGCTAAATTTAGAAAGCAATGGGTTTGCAATCCCAAACAGATCCTTAACATATTCTAATTTTACACTTCATAAAAACCTTTCACACATATCTGCTGATAAAAACATCTTTTTACATTGTGCGCATACATAGCAGGTGATGGCATCTCTCTTCTGTAGGTTCATTGTGATTTCGAGCCATCTGTCTACTTGAGTGTCACTCTCAAAATCAGCCTGGTGATGGGAGACCAGTGTCACTGCTTCTAATTAATATGGCAGTGCTGCAGAAGGTGCCGCCACACCGCTGACTCATAATATCCCCGCAATATTGAGATATATGAGAATCAAAGAGCATACAGAAGAATGATTAATGAAGTAAACAAAGACAAATAGTTTGTGCGAAAGAGTGTGTGGGTGGCTGTTTACTTCACATCACTAAGAAAGAAATTCAAACAATAGCATCTAACCAATAGTTACGAAACCTCTGCAGATGAATAACCAAGAAACGTTTAGTGTCTTACTCTTAACATGTCAGATACCAAGTAAATTCGCCCTTTCCACCACATCATTTGGAATACTGTTACCCTTTAGCCAATAAGTCAATAGACATGATATGATACATCCTCTCACAGGAAACAAGCAAAGAACATGCTTACATTAGCCTCATGTAACCTATACAACATGATGTGCTCCTGCTCCAAGTCTAAGTAAACCTGTCAATAAGTGGACTTATATAGCAGTCATCCCACTTTCCCCTCTCACTGTGAAACAGCCTCTCTGTCCACCACAAAATGACTCAACCTAGTATGCATAATTTCTCTGTGTCAAATTCCTCTGCCCGCCCTCTCCGTACATTATACAGGCATATACCAGATCTGAATCTATTTTAATGCATGGACAATGCTTGCTATTACATTCAAATTTATGTAACTTGACTGGAAGTGAGTTTCTATTTCGAGAAAAAAGAAGTGCAAGCAAACACTGACAGCTGAGCAATACTGCATGGGTTACGAAAACCTCCAGCGGAAAGTGTCCTCTATGGACTGGGTGTGACCTAGTGATTAGATAGATCATCTGTATAACAGAAGTCTCCCCCTGTCTCTGTGTCCTTTAGCTAAGACACTGATGCGAGCTGAAGTGGTGCAGTGGTTGTTGTTTTATTAAAAGAGAAATGTAAAATAGCAAATCATAGTGCTCATAATCTGCCTAAATCTCTTATAGTTGGAAGTATGGTGATGGTAGACAGGGATAATTTTAGTGAACGGAAATGCAAGGCAGTGTTCATACCCTTTCATTATATACGCAAAGATACTAACAATGTGGTGCTGTGTTTCAAGCACAAGACTGAACAAAGGGCTTTCTACTAGACAGACACACAAATACTGGGCCAGTGACCATCATCTCCACAAAGAAGCACACACTCTACAACATCTCATCTTCTTATATCACTCTTTCACTGTGGCAGTCAGTTCACTCAGCTCATGCATTTCAATTTGAGTTAGTATTGATACCCCGCTGTGATGATGTGATGTGAACGTGTGTTGCTGCTATGTAGGTTTTAGGTATATATCATTATTGCTAGCATTGCAGACTTTACGGAGAGCATTAAGCTGATGGGTTGACATGGCTGTTATTTTGCACTCCAAGGTTCAAACAAAGCCTTAAAGTTTTCCTACCAGTTAGGTGAATAAACAGCATATGACTACAACAGCAGATAACTAGACATATGATGCCATAGGCAAATTACTATCTCGAGTGAGAGATGTGAGGGAGTGAGAATGAAATGAGAGAAAAACAAATGAGAAAAGAGAATGAAAGACAAAAGCTTGTCTGATTCCACTGCAAGTGTGAAATAATTATGCGTGTGCTGTAAGCCCTTACAAAGATACTTCAGATATTATTTGTTATTATTTCTCACTGACATGCCTGCTTAGAAGGGTCTGAAAGCTGACGCTCTGATTGTGCACTCCTTACTCTGGCAATGCACAAAAATATGAATTAGAAAAACATAATTAGATAAAAATAAGTACACTACTTTGAATTTGTGTCCTCAGAAGACAAGGGGCATTCAGTGTGACATTTCTAGACATTACCATTAAAAGTATTAGACTTCACTGTGACATACATTTGAATGTCTCACTAAGCCTGATAGAAATTCTGACGACATAAAAATTCTTTGCTCAGTTTTTATTCTTGACAATCATTAACCAAGTCTAAATGTGAGATGAATAACACAGAAGATATATATAAAGGTGTTGTAACTGACATATAGGAAAACAATGCAAGTACCATGAGATGACCGAGGGAATGAAGAAACCAATTAAATTATGAATTTACCTTAGTATCTAATACATAATAAATGGTAATAAGTAAGACCAAGAAAGCACTGTCATGGCAGACTCCACTTGCTCAATACTGTTTAAGGCAAAATATAGTGTATTTTAATATAAAATGTATTCAGTTTCCTCAAACGTAGACACACACTTTCCATCTGTTCAAACGACAACTCACTCACGGTTCTCCCTTATTTTTCATACTAGAAAATGAATAGCACATAAGGAAATTTTCACCATACAGTTCAGTACAGCAAGCCTGCCTCTAAATGTAAACATAGCATTGCTAACCGCCTGTCTCTCTACAATCTTTTGTCACTGACACTGTCTCAGACGTCACCCCATCCCATCCCTCCCTCCCTCCCTCCCCTCAA
>OMNV01003395.1:170206-207083 GCA_900303265.1 Brotula barbata
CGCCTTCCTTCTCTCGCTTCCTGCTCGCATTACATTTATACGCCTCACACCTCTGTTTTCCTGTCCTCCTTTCTCTCCCCCTCGTCTCACACCTTTTCTCCTGCCAACCTCTGTCTTCCTTTCAACCTGCACCCATCACATGAAAGAAGAATTTGGCTACTGACATTAGAAAAGATATGACTGGGCTCAATAATCACATCAGCACCTCCAGCTGAAAATCAAATAGAAAGCATGGCTCCACAGGAAGTACATTCTGAGAACTGATATGTCATTGGGGTTTCCTGTCCATGTACTTTGATAACGTGTAACAGTGGTTTCATGTTAGCAGGCTCAGTTTTTACTGTGACCTGACTTTTTTTCTTTTTTTTTTTTAGGCCCTCACAATGCAGGAACATGCTTCGCAGTAAAAGTTTCACTCACTACCTGAGGGCAAAATCAGTTCCGTATATGCAAGTATTGCAACAGTTTTCTTGCTGTCGATGAGCACATGTTGTACCGAGGAGCAGTTAAACGATATGGTACGAACGACAGCAGGATGGAGGAGAGCTGGAGCAAACAGCTGCTTTCACAGAAACAGTCGGCTGTTCTTGTGCCTGTCAGGGTCAAAAAGTGAAAAAGACCTATTTCCCCATGTACACACACTGCGTTGGCCTGACAAACTGCCAGTAAGACCCTATAATATCTGGGGAGAGGAGAGTGCAGCATTACAGTGGTGCTCTTTGTAAATCTACTTTGCACGCGCACACAAACGCGCACACACACACACACACACACACACCAGCAGACATACCGCTTCAGCACTTGACCTAAGCAGCCCTTAGGAACAAGGCCAGTAATATAGAGCTAAGTACCTTAGTCTATTTATGTGCACATCTGTTTTTGTATCAGTTCAAACTGCTCTCTCACTCCATTCCCTCTCGCTCCCTCTCTCTCTCTCTTTCACTGTGTGTTGATGAGCTGTGTGAGTGATTATGAAACTAATCAAAGACATCATGACAGTGTGTTACTGAGCGGTAATGACATTACTTTACATCATGGCGGTGCTCTGGTTTTCATCAAAGGGAAGCAGGTAGAAGAAGAAATAGATTTGTACAGTGACAGTAACGAGGTCACGAGGGATGGGAGGTCTTCATTCAGGTGGTGCTGCTGCAGAGACCAAGATTTACTCACTTTAGTCTATAAACAATTATGTAGAATAAAAGTCTAGTGGCTGTATATTTCATCTTATGACAGCTGTGAGATTGTGTCGTATGCTGAACATCTGGGAGTTTCAAGATGAGAAATGTTACCTATTTGCTTATCAACTCTTGTCAAGACACACAACTGATGATTTCTCCAGCAAAGCTGCTAACTGATAAAACATTAGAATTAAATTACAATTCTAATGGCTTTTCACCACTCAATATGTGGTGTCCTTCATCTTGGAATAAGGAACATACACATTGCTAATTATTGGAGGCAAACCTACATCAATTTGAGATTGAAAGAATGAATCCAATTTTCTCATCTATGGGTAAAGATTGTTGAACTTTGCTTTGACTAGTTAATGAAGTGGTAACTGAATAAAGGCAAATCATTCAGAATTATTTAAAGGACTGTGGTTACATTAACTTGGCCTTTTTTCACATTAGTACCACATTAATAATTCAGTATGGCACACAGAAAAAAAAAATTCTAGAGATGTTGTAATTAAAAAAAATCCTAGTAGTACCTAGTTGTGACATTTTTAATTTACCTTAAATTTGTCTTTATTCTTGATGTTTTGGTATGATTTTATACAGATTACCCCAGAATGCCTCTTGATATGTTTTGGAAGCTTTTGGTTAGTTTCAGCATGTTGCAATCAAATATCACATAGAACATTAATAGCCTGTAATACAGTACGAGTGTATCACTTTCCATTTCTGCCAACATACATGATTTTAAATCTGTTCTAGCCAATATCTACTAATGATGTCAGGCTGGCAGTAATTGGTGGATATTTGAATTAGCAATGGAAAATAAATAATGCCCCATTTATGTTTAGGAGTCAAAACTCGTATCTAGTCAAATCTTCCTCTCTTGACGTGTATGCTGTTGATTTTTACCCTCACAGATGCAGACCAACCAGCTGCCCCTCCTGCCTCAAAGAGACCCCTTAGTTCGGACCATTCTGATGCTCCAGAATCCGTGGCTGATGTGCCTGCAACTGTTTCTAGCCTGGACCCCCACAGTCAAACTGTCGCACCTGATGTCTCCGATACAAACAACAAGACCAGCAGCAGTAGTAGCAGTACTGCAAGCAGCGATGTAGTTACCGCTGGAGAAACCAAGTCTGTGACATCCACAATCCCACATCTGAACGTGACGACCCATCCAACTGAAGACCAAGGTAACGACACAACATGTTCATCTTTAGGAATTATACAGTACCAATACCACCAGTCACAGAATGAACGTGTTGGGGCTGTAGAGGAAAGAAAGAAAGATCAGTACTTTATTGATCCTGGTCAGGAAATTATTTCTCTGTACTGTCATGCACATACAAACACACACACACACACACTGCACTCCAGATCTCCCAGTTAGCGCCTTGGCCAAGGGCAATGGCAGGAATGACTTGCCTGACGAACATGTTTTTGTGTTTGGGTGAAACTGGTGCACGCAGAGAAAACTCACGCAGACACGAGGAGAACGTGCAAACTCTACACGGAAACATGCGGTCGACCCTGGGACTCAAACCCACGACCTTCCTGCTGTGAGACAACGTGCCAGTGACTTTATAGTGCCATCTGTTCTGCCGCAGCAGGTGGCACAGGGGTTACATGAAGTTATATTTAACAAACTTCTTATCTCCAGAACTGGGCTATAGAGTGAGTCAACACACAGTGACAGTGTTGACAGCAGTACCCCCCCCTCCCCACACACACACACAGACATTTGTCAAACCTGTGGAGGACTAGCGCACCAAACGTTCGATTCACACCAGAGAAGGATTAGTTTGAATTCTGTAGTGCCCACCAATGGCTCCATTTTCACAAATTTTTCAGCTAAACATTGTTCAAACTCAGACATCCTTATATTTATATTTATACTTTATATTTTTTAAACCATATCTTCAAAACACAAACAAACAAACAAAGCATTACCATGACTTAGGCAATATATTTTGGGTTAAAATGCGATTAGAATGAGCGCAAGTCTGAAGTATGACTGCATTGATTCAATGAGAGAGACCTCGGGAAAAGTAGGAGAAAAGTTTGAGGGAAGAGATTCAGTTGGTGTTGAAGTGACATGATTAAATGCAGTGTGACTTTTCACATGGGTGTGAGAAAGGTAGAAGTGTAATGCCCCCCTCCAAAAAAACCCAAAAAACTCTCTCCTTCTCACACACGCACTCACACACACTCCCTGCCGGTTCGCACGTTAGACTTGTGAAACATACTCACGTTTTAGACAGCTATTTTGTGACTGTTTTTATTGGTCTTCCATTTGCATGAACATGATGTAATGCTTCTCTCCGCTTCAAATTTGCACATATGAAATATAATATCTATGTAAATTTGTGATGTGTACAGATCTTGTGCATACATTTGCAACATTAATGTTGAACCATGAGAATTGTCTGTATCAGCCTGTGTGTGTTCTTTATTTCTCTCCGTAGATTCGGCTGTTGCACCTCCCTCCCTCCCTCCTATTCCAGGAACTGACAGAAACCAGACAGATCAGTCGGCAACGCAGCCCCCGATTCCCTCCTCTGACAACCGCACCTCTGCCTCGCCCATGTCTGCTGCCACCGTTGCCGCAATCAGCCCACCAGACGCATCTCAGACTGACTCTGTTCACGCCCTTTCCACCACACAACCCACAGACACACCGCATTCTGACCTCCCGCACATATTTCCCACCTCTCACTTCAAAACACACTTACCCTCTTTTGCACCATCACATGATCCTACAGGCGAACCACACCACAATAAGTCAGAGACTGCTGTTACCTCCGCCGGCAGCACCCAACCCAGTCCAACATACAATGCTAGCGACCACCCAGAGCCCCCTAACACTCAGCCGCCCCATACCACACACACATCACAGCCTGATGTACAACCTGAGGTTCCCACTACACCCCGCTCCAAGTCCACATCCACCCTGCTGAGCAGTCCTTCCACCAAGGCCAACCTCCCCTCTCAGCTCAATGTGGAGGGCGATGGTAAGTGCGAAACATTCTGTTGTTTGTAGCTGCTCTAGACTTTGCTTCTGTGTTGGTACATGATTTTGGACTATTCACTACAAGGATATTGACACAGCCAGAACTGAATTGGCTTCACAACAAAGGCGATGTTGTTCGTTGTTTTCTTGCACAAGCCAGTCCTTGCCTCTGCGCCGATAGACAATGCCGTGTGCAAATGCACCCAAAACACACACACACACACACACACACACAGACACATCTACGTCTTACGCAAGCACTATCACCACCAAGCAGACCACAGTCGTTGCTCTGTTTGAGAAAGGGACAGATGCAGTCATGGGACTCAGGCCTGGAAGTCCTCTGTATTTCTCCCTCAGTTGTTTCATGCGTATAATATATAAAACAGCCTAAAACAACTGATAAAGTGATTCTGCCCGCCTGGTAGAATCAAGCTAAAATATCATGACTGCTCCCTGCTTCTATCCTCTGTGGTTTTATTAGTTCAGGCTTGGCACTTAGCCTGTTTCCATTAGCCAGAGAACTGGAAGTATTCATTGCTCTGTGGTTGTTATTCTCTCATACGGTACGATATACAAATGTCAGAGTTTACAAAATAGTCTTGCATAGCAACAATCATATATACCATAGTCTGTGCCAGCAGCTCTTGCACACAAATGTCGATAGCCATGCTATTTCTTGTGATTATATTGGTAGTCCCCTCAAAGAGCGGTTTTTGTCCGTCTGTCTATACACTTTGTCTCTTTGTTACACTGAGGTTTGCAAAGGTTTTTCTGAAGCACTTTGTGACTATTGTTTGGAGAGCCGCCATATAAATAGATTTACTCACTGGCTTAACAGTGAGCACAAGTACAGGCAAGCTTAAAATCACTGTGTTGTGTTTGACATATCTGTCCTGAGCTATGTGATGAAAATTCCTGCTTGGCACACTGCTCAGGCTGCTCCAAGCTGTACACATCCTGTAGCACCGGGGTCTATTATTAGATCCGATCCCTTCTAATTCTACAATTTAAACCACTACTTGCTACGTTCTGGGGATTGATTTCCTCATTCTGTCTAAATGGCTCAATGGGAATTCACCATCTCATGAAAATTCATTTAAAAACCCAACGGCATCCATTTGGACCTTGTGCAGTTGTCATCTGTGTGATATTTTGCTGTCGCTGAACATTGAAAGCAAGTTCGAACAAGAAAATAACGTATTATAAATTTCATATTACTTACAGTGAGTCATTCTTGTCTCACTGTTCTAGACAAGTTATTTCTATGTTTGATAGTCCTTATTTGTTGCTTATTTTAGGTGACGCTATTTAGACTGTCAACCTGGCACTTCACAAGGCACTGTTGGCTGGGTTTAGATTTCAGATGATTAGAGCAAATGTTTAAAAAAAATCACCATCTGAAGTGAATCCTTCTCATACTTTACTGATATTGATGTTGCATCCTAACAGCATGTTAAGAGAGAACTGTCTCCTCCTGACTCTACCTCATGTTTTATTCAGCCACGATGGCCCATGAGTCTCCCACCTTAGATCCCCTTCTGGCTGGGCTGGTGTCAGCCTTCATCATAACCGCTGTCATCATTACTCTGCTCCTCTTCCTCAAACTGCGAAGACGAGACAGCCGACCAGAGTTCCGCCGGCTCCAGGACTTACCAATGGTAATATTAACTTTCAGTTAGACTGCTGTAACTGTATAACCTATTAAATATGACTGTATAGCTGAATATACAGTACCTACAGACCTGTAATTGGTCATTTTGCAATTTTTCCACTGTTTCCCTGATAGGATGACATGATGGAAGACACACCGCTATCCATGTACAGCTACTGACAGAGGCAAAACTGATCTTCTGGTACCCCATGACTCTCCCGCAATCCTTCGCTTCCATCATCTGGACCAAATACAAATTCTGGGTAGGCGGAAGCAATTATGTGGAATTATAGCTGCTATTGCTTTCATTTATCCAGACAACTGAGATGTAGGAAAAAAATGGCAGGATGGAAGTTGCTATGGACAATGAAGATATTGGCCATGTTGGGGTCCCTTCCCTTTTCTGGTATATCAGCAATTCTCAATTTACTCATCATCCCGCACATAGTTTTATTCGTCATAAAAGCATTTACCCAGCAGGGAACATCACAACCAGTTAATGGTATCACCTGGGGGTTGCTTCACATTATCAATCATTTTTAGAAGCGTATCACTAAAAGCAAAATCTATATCTTAAGCAGGAGACCCAGATCCCCACTGCTGGTCTGGCTGAGAAGCCAGAGAAGAAAGCTGGACATAACTTGAGGCCTGATTAGTGTTAATGAGGTTGCACTTTATGTGGATGGACAAAATGGACAAATACTTTTTTGTGAGAAACAAAATTGCAATTTATGTTCTGTGTGTGTATGAATGTGCGAATGAATTTGTGAAAGGTGCATTACGTTTTTTGTATGCATGATAGGGGTATTTAAGAGTTGTTTTTTTTAACTTTTGTCTCAGTGTTGAAGGTCCTGCTGTCTTTAAGAGTTTGATATGTGCAGTTTGTTATTAGTTTCTTTTCTGGGGTCCGTAGTCCAGGAGAGAGTGCCTTACACAGGGTTGGATTAGCTCTTATTTTATTTACACCAGTATTCGGTCCCACTAACTTCCATATTTGGCAGACGCTCCCAGTACGATGGTTTGATTCACTTTTAAACACACACTCAGGATCAGGCAGCTGCTCTGACTTGCCTGAGTTTGAAGTCTTGCCTTGGGCAAATGAAGCCCTCTTTCATAGTTTAGACTCAATATAGTCATTGGCCTTTCCTTACAATGTAAGCATTGTCATGTGCGTTCTACATACTACTGATAATTGTATCATTCAAGGTGCAACTTTAGGAAACTCTACATCTGTGTTGCTGTTTCAACTTTAACAGACGTGAACATGAACACAAAGGTTTCTGTAGCATTATATTGTCAACAGTTGAGTCCACATGAATGACCTTGATGGTGCTGTATATCAGTAAACTTGTATATTTATTCTGCCAACGTGCAGGAAAGTGGAAGAGTCATTAACGATGAATAGAACATCCCAGATACATGACACATAGCCCCTCTGTGTTTGGATTAGAGCCTGTGTACCGACACAGCATGGTGGCTACTGATCGTATTGAAACTAATGCTTGAGATTGTTTACTGTTTAATTTGAAACATGAATGGCAAAAATCCAGTAATAACTTATGTACTTCAAATTTCCAGTGCTACAGTACTCATTGATGCCTTGTATATGCTCCTTTCTTGAAGTGTCCTGATCACATTGTGAGGCTTTGATGCGAGCTGTGGATTAGGGACTGATTTGTTGGTGTTTTGCAATTAAAAATATTTTGAAGCCTTCCACCACATTTTCTGAGTGTGATTTCAGAACTGTGTTGTAGGGTGTTAACTGTGAATAGCTCTTTAAGACCAGCGGCAAACAAAAGCACAATCAAATCGAAAAACAAGTCATTGTAGAGGTAACCAAAGAAAATCTTGCTCCTCGTTCCAACTTTTACAATGAGTTTTATTATTGGGGACAAAACAAATGTCTTCTACACAAGTTAATGCTGCTACACAGTTCCTGGCAAATGTAATAAAAGTAGTAGAAAGGCCTAATTCATTATCCAGTCACAATAGCTAACAGAGGAGCCATTTCTCCACTAATGTCTCTATAATCACAATACGATCAGTCATAGAAGGAGAGCATGTTAGAGGAGGATGAGGATATCCTATTATGTATGGTACTGTGACATGTACCGTCCTGATAGGTCTTACAGTCATTGCCTACTGACAAGTAAGACAATCCTTCTCTGTCGTTGAGCAGGATCACATCCACACTCCAGTGAAAACCCAGCATGTCCATTCGCTCCCTCTCTATCGTCCGAGATCCACCATGGGGGGTGTCTGGATGCTGAAATATTAAAGAGCGTGACACCACGAGTGGCACAGTCTGACACATCAGACATGACAACATAAAGGCAGCGTTGATTGTTCCAACTCAGCTATGTGTGCATGCAGATTTCACGAGAGGTGGGGGCAGGCGGGGGTGGGTCTCGGCACTGTTAATGGCATTTGGTTCCTCATTTCTTTCACCGAAGAGCTGCATTACTGGGAATCGAAATCTATCACTCGTCTGATCACTTCTGTATTGAAGTATGCATTATAGTATTAAGAAAAACCCATTAAAAGGCCATTACTGTCTGGATGGTATAGCATTAGATAGAACATGATCACCCTAACTTCAGTTGTGTACAACTTGGGCCAAGAGGGTGCCAGCATCAATCAAAGAAATGTATGCTGTGGGCGGTGAATGAGTTACAGAGATACTGTGGGCAGAGGTGCACGGCAGACGCACACACACACCGACAGACACACACACAGACACAGTAATAAAATACCAAACGTGTGCAGGTGAGAAATAAACCTTTTCCCAAATGTTGAACTAAAAGCCCAACCATCCGCCAAGCTTTGTGTCTGAAAACACAAGGCTTTCACAAGTAATCTTGGCTCTTTTAAAGGCTGCCGATCTCCTCAAACTGTTTGTTCCCAGGAAGTTATCAGTCTCTACATGTGCAGACAGTTACAGCAGATTATTTATAAAGAATTCCCAACTCTCCCAGTTCCCATCAGCCTCCATGGAGTCCTCTTCAAACTCTAGCAGATGTCAAAACTACACTGAGGAAATGCAAAACTTTAAATAGAGTTTCAACTGGAAATCTAGTAGGTGCTCAATCTTTTGGTCGGTCTGTCTAAACACATGTTTGCATCAGAGACCATGAAAAATGTCAGAGTTTGAGCAATTAGACAAATAATAGTAAGTTGGTTGAGAGGAGTTTTTCTTGTGATAACCAAGTTTAACTGACACTGTGACCTGACCTGACTCAAAACGCCCCCACATTCCCGTTAATTTACATCAGAAACACTACATGGTATCAACATAGCTAAAAGAGAATTTCCCAAAGAGTGTGACTCATGTATCACACGTCATATTGAACCTGGCCCGTTTATTATTATTAACAGCATCTCTGGTTATTTATGAGGAACAGGAACAAATGACTGTTATGTTGCAGACTCATTCTCATGAAGAACATATAGTTTTAAAATGTCACAGGTCATCAAGACTAAGATCGGATCCAAGGCTTGGGTTCAAATCGTCATCAAAGAGATCACCATCAACGTTGTCCACCTCCTCCAGGTCACTTCCTGGCCCAAGGAAGTCACTTCGTCTGGACTGAACGCTCAGACGTACTCGTGGGTTTTGATGAAGTGCTGACAAAGAAGAGAAGAAGCAGTTAATGCTGTGTGTGAGTGGCTTTCTGCTGCATTGCTGTGTGGGATTAGTTTGGAAAAGATGCAAATGTTTTCCGATAACAAAAGTACAACAGCATGTATGAGTGTGTCTAGGTGTGTGTGTGTGTGTGTGTGTGTGTATACAGTTGCCACATTACCCTGGCTGCACTCCTCTAAATTGCTTGGGGAAACATTTAGGGCAGAGATTGCAATCTCTCAAGGGGCCATCAATCTTCTGTTACAGTAAGCCTTAGTGATGATCACACACATACACACGTAAGCATGCACAAGGAAACGAGCAGCTTTGCAAAGACAAAGAGCTTCGCTGCTCCCTCTGCAGATGGGAGAACACAGCAGGTCTGCAAATGTTGCCGTGCACTTCTTTCGTCACACCTCAGTTTTTTCTTCCACCCGTGTTTCCTGTTTTTATCATGGAAGCTTCGAATCCAAGTTGTTCACTAACCGTGCTCAGAAATATCAAACACAGACAAGCACTCGAGCGCCAGTGACTAAGATGCGCTGAGATGAATCACACAAGACTAATCAAGACCTGTGGGGGAGGGGCAACTATACTTTACATCTTGCGAAAGCCTTCACCCCATTCTGTGCCCATCTGGTGCCGAACGCAACACTTTGTGAATGCAGAAGGTGTGTGTTCCAGTTGTCAGGGCATGCTTTTGCTTTTGGCAGTGGATGTAGATTTCTAAATGTAATGATGAGAAAAAGATGGTACTCTTTTTTGGAACCTTTTAATCATAAAACACAGATCTCACCGGGGTCTCCTTCATCTAGCCATGAGAAGTCATCTGAGCTGATCTCCGCCAGGCTTGGGGTTAGACTGAAGTCCTCAGAGTCGGAGTCCGGTGACCTCCTTGCACCTTTAATCCCTTTACTGTGACTGGTAGGGTCTTTGGATGGTGCTGTTTCTGGAACCAATGCTGACAGAACAAAAGAAAAACACGGTTTAGCAGTTAATTACATTCTGTGTGATTGTGAGAGGAGGAAAAAAGGAGGGAAAAACTTACCAGAAGTATGCACTGACAGTAAAGGTGTGGGTTCACATTCTCGAAGAGTTAGATTCCTAACCTCATCCTTCAGTTGTGACACAGTTAATCTGTTATCAAAGACAAGTTAGGACCAAAGCCACAGAGGCATAGACGCAAGCTGCCAACATTCACACATGTACCTCATCTGATGGACCTCCTTCTGTGTATTGAAATCTTGAGAGACGACCTTGGAGAGTTCTGTGTTGTGTGTTCTATAACTATCCGCAAGCTCTTCCAATTTCTGAGAAAAAACACCATTGTCAGAGAGAATGCAAAAGAATCCCCCAAAAACCCAGGACCACAACAAAACACAGAACACATGATAGCAGGCGTTTACCTCACAGCTGCGTTCATATTGTCTTCTGGTCTCTCTGTTCTCTGCCTGCTGGAGAAACACGTCCTCCTCCTGTCTCCCTGTGAAAAGAAAAGGCAAAGTTGTGAGCAAGAGCAAGACGGCACTTGTCTTTGCTCTACAAGCCAATGCTCAACTTAGGACAAGCTCAGTCCCATAGAATTGGTGCGAGGGTTTTACTTAATATATGTGTGATAAAGTGACTCACTTAGCCGTGTTTTCAGTTGGTCCACCTCTCTGCGCAAGTGTTCCAGCTCTTCTCGATGGAGCTTTGAGCTGAAACTGGGAAAAAGAAATGTGGCGATACAAAACCTTCTTGTTATTTCCTTTTTTCATAGGTGTCTTCACTTCACCCTTTCTAGCAGCAAACCGGTTCTGAATAATATGTGAGAGGTAAACATTGACATGTCAGCCATGATGCTGGACCTATCATCATTTCAATCGGCAGTAATGCCCATCTTCACCCCAATGCACCTCTCCTCTAGGTTGCCTAGCGACGTGGCTCTGGTGATGTGTCCCCGCAGACTGCTCAGCTCACGTCCAACCTCTTTTCTCCATTGCTCCATCCTTCTCTCTGCTCCTGGACTTTGTCTCCTGTTAGCTTCGTCCCTCTCTCTGGACTCTTCACGCAGCCTTTGAACCTCCTCTGGGGAAGATGGGAACAGTGAAGGAGGGACAGTTATTTTCCAGTCATGTGGATGGAACAAATGATTTAAATAATGTTTTCAACTAATCCTCTAGTATTTTTCCTTTATTCAGACAACAGCAGACTGGAGAAAGAGACAGAGAGGAGAAATAGGAGAAAAGCTCAAAGACGATCTGAACCCTAGGCAGCAGTTTTAATGGTAGAAAGGACAGTAGCATTTTTACACAACTTTGCCCTTGTAAAGTGCAAAAATACTGCTTCTGTTGCCAAAGTAATGTTGGGGGTTACAGTAGTATAAATAATTTAAATTGTATTACAGTACAGTAAAAACAACAATCTATTAATTTAATCTATCATGATTAAATAAACTCCATTGCATTCCAACAAATATCCTGCTTGATGTTGTTGATCCAGTATAGGCATGCCATGTACAGCTGGCTAGATTGCTTGATGAAGATTTTGTTTGACTACTTATTAAAACTAATGATAGAAACTCAACTTCATTTATGACAAGCTTTCAAGCAACACATCTTTAATGCTTTACAAGGTAACGTGGGAAACAAATTAACCGCACTAAATAGCAAGAAAAACAAATTCCCTCGACAGACACAGGGAATGGTGACAAGTACTTCACTAATATGGTCTTTTTAGAAGCCTTTGTGCAGTATTTTGGACCAGCTCATGGTAAGATAAAGAGGCCTGGTTTGTGCCAAAATATACGGTTACACAGATCTGAGGGCATGAATGAATTTCTCTAGGTCACAACCAGAAAGGCCTGATTTTGTAAATGCATCTGAGATGTACTGATACTGTGATTACAACCAAATGTGCTTGTTTTCTTAACTTAACACTAAATCCACTGAGAGCAATGTCTTCCATTTCTTTCCATTTCCAAAATAATTTATTCATATCAAAATGCTGCACGTGGCACCTTCAACAACTTCTCATCTGTATAACCACATTGATCACGGTTAAATCTGAAGTGTAACTTTCGTCTAGCTGACAGTAATAGGAGTCAAGTGTTGCTATATTTGTGAGTTAACAGATGTTAGGTGCTGTAGTTTTACCCTGGAGCATCTGGATGTGATGCTGTTGAGACTGTCTCTCTCTTTCCATGTCACGGAGTCTCTGTGTGAGAGACTCGATTGCCTTGAAAGACATGGAAAGAACAAATTTATATTCCTGTATCTGACGCAGTAACATCTGTATAATAATTACAAAATTTAAAGAAATCATCATGAACACACACACCCGACTTTGCATTTGGAGTTTTGACTGAATAGCTGCTAGATCTATCCACTGCACATGAGGACTGAGACATGAAGAGGGCTGTGGGAGAAGGGGAGCACGTGGAGGAAGAGCAGGTGGTTTGTCCAAATCTGAATCACGAATCCTCTCTCTTACTGGAAACAGATCTAGAGAGAAAGTAGGGAGGAAGGCGAGGACGTTTACACAAAAGATCAAAGGAGAACGCTCTTAAAAGCACAAGCCTTCTTATCCTGATCAGCACTTTACTGTGAGGTCTGCAATGTTGGAAGTTACACTGAAATAATTTCCCTTCTCTGTCATAAACAGAAACATCAAAAGTACTAGTTAACACACCTTCTCCTCCTTTGGAGAACTTCCCCGATGAGGTCAGTCTTTCCTGTTGACACATTAAAGGTTTTGTAATTCACAGGGCATTGCAACCTCTCTGTTAGTGGTCCTCTTTATCGTAATAAACATGTTGTTGGCAGTTTCAGGTAAATCCAGTAAAACTGCGTACTCATAAATCATGTTTTTGTGAGGCCCATCTTCAGTTTTTGTTGACCTTTGCTTGTCAGTGAGATTACTCAATTCTGTAGTTTTTTTGTTTTTGGACTTCACATTTTACCCAAGGTGAATCAACATCTGATGTAGTAACAGAAAGTGTGGTACTGTTTTGTATCTAATAAACTGGCTAATGATTCCAATTGCACCATTAAATGCTTTGTGAAGCTGCAGCGCCATCTGTAGACAGGCCCAAGACCATTTGCAACTGCAGAATTTCTCTGCAAACAAAATCAGGTTACCATCTAGAAATTTTCTTTCCAGTGTGTTCCCAGTTTAACAAATGAGAAGATGAAGAGAACAGGATCCACATCAACTCACCCTCATCTTGGCCACGCTGCTATCTGCTGCTGATAGGATAGAGGTCAGCTGGTTGTCCCAGTTCATTGTCCCAGTTAAACCTGAAGGGGAGAAAAGAAATGAACTAATGAAACAAGCCTTTCCCCGGATGCTGGAGTAATTCTTGATCAGTATCATGCAAACGTTGCTGTGTAGTCACTGGTGGATAGCGATCCAGTAATTCTATACTTGTTGAGCGACAGGTGGGTGAGGTAATGTTTACACCTCGTAAGATCTTGACCCTTTGAGTGATGAAATTACAACCCTGCACTGCTCACTCAGTGGAAAAATAATATATGCAATGACTTTGATTTTTTTTAAACTTTTGTCATTTCACACATCTAATACAGTTTATTATTAGAGGGAGCCTTGTTCAATGCGTGAAAACAATTGGATTTTTGATGCTTGGAGGACACTATGAAGTCAGTGAAACTCAACCTAATGACCCCACAGCGCCCTCTTCTGCCACTAAGCCACGATACAGGCGTTTTCACAAGCCAAATAGTGGTACATCGACAAATACAATGAAATTGATGTGGAAATTCAAAGGACTCTCAATTTAATGGATTTATACTCACGGGGCGCATCTTTTCACAGCTCTTTGAAATCTAGCGTTAGAAAGAGATCTTGGCAACCAGGCTGTGATTCAGGACCCTGCTCAAGGACACTTCGGGTAAACGCGTAAACAAACGAACACGTTACGGTTTCCACATTGAGAGCCACTGATAAACATTAGTGCTATTATCTGCATCTGCCGCAACAGTGACCTCAGCCAAATCCAGTTCGCAGCTGCTCCTTCCGCTGAGACTTTTCTCTTTTTTTCCCTCATTTTTACATTTTAGACACTGGTTCCAGCGTCCACGTAAAACGAACTATTTTTTTCACGTGAATATATAATTGGTAATGTTTAAGAGATAGAGACATAATGAATGTGTAAGTTAGCTAGGCTACTTACAGAAAACAGTGCGATCCACTTTTAAATCCAGGAGCCCATAACGCTACGTGATTGCGTATGACGTAGCTATGCGGGACTTCTGGGTAATATATTTTGAGCAATGTTTTTCCATCATTCCAAATTTTTCAAAATGCGCTGCGTTTATCCACACGTTACAATGTGTATTCCTTTATAATACTGTCTGAAAATATCGACATAACTGCAGAAACAGCTAAACTCTAACCTAAATTCAGAGCTCCTTGCAGCTGCAGAACTTCATATCCCACAATGCCCCGCACTATGTTGCCACTCAGCAATCATGGCGGCCAGCATCGCCAATGTGGAAAGAATAATAGAACGGCTGAACGACTTTTTAGCCAAACTAGGATTTGAAGTCTATCCATTAAAGGTAAAGTGGGACATTAATATTTGAAATTTATGTAACTTTGTTAGCAAAACAAAATGCAAAGCAGAGAAAGTTAAGTTTAATGCTGTCAATACTGCACATGTAACATATGTGACAGTGCAATTAGCTTATTAAATAGTTTGAGTGTTATCCAGTCCAAATGTATTTTATTGTGTTCGTATTCAGTTATATGTAAGACTAACTGAAATTTTGGCCCTGTACTGGCGCAGGTTGGTTGGTATAACTCCATGCTGGGGCCTTCTCTGCGGCTGTCTTATCCAGATGACACTCTGGCTGTGGTGGTCCTCAGCACTCCTGCCATGTTTGAACAGGCCTTCTTACCCTTCTTGAAGCAGAGAGGCTACCATGGCCTCTCAGACCCCATAGACCAGTGTGTCAAACACCACATCAGTTCTGGAGTCTCACAGGTGAGTGTGTGTATGTGTGTGGGAAATTTATATTTATTAAGGTAAAGCTCACAAGTCGTTCATGTCTTATTCCATAACAGGTGACAACGCCCATTTGTTGATTAGCTAGTCCTTCCCAAAACAAATGCGCCATAACTCATTTGTACAGACAGTTTTTGTTAAATTAGAATCAGCCGTAAATTGATTTAACATTAATCAGGATATCTTTAAGGCTGGAGTCCAAGTAAGTCCAGAAATTTAACGTAACATTTTGTGACAATCTACCCAAAAATGCAGGAGGAGATGTAAGAGTTTCAGTAGGAAATGAAAATAGTGGAAAATCTAGTTTGGCGCAAAGGGTCAATATGGATTAATGTGGATAGATAGTGGTAATTACAGCACCACCACCAGGTTGACTGGTAAGAAACTTTAAATGATGTTTCCTTGGAACTTGTCCATCCTGTCCACCAAGTTTCATTGATTCTAAAATGCCTTGCTACCAGAGATACAAACATGACCTAAAATAACCCCAAAGCACAACTCATAGAATCTTTACACGGTAGGATAATTATGATTTCTAAGTTCTAGACAAATTTCCAAAGGGCAAATAGTGGAATAATACTGGAGATTTTTTTTGAAAGAATGCTTTATGTAGTTTAAAAGATGATTGTCAGTGCATGTGGTGTACCTACATACATACATACAGTACATACCTGTGTTTCCATTTAATTAGAGGAATGAATGGAGTTCTGTATTCATACCGGATGCTGTGCAATGCTTCACTGCATATTCTATCTTGTGTGAAGTTCTTTCTCTCGGCTCCGTAGTATTTTCCTGCACAGAAGGTGGATATCATGTATGACTACGAGATGCTCCCAAGCAGGAAGCCAAAGTTCTTGGCACAGACTGCTGCCCATGTGGCTGGAGCAGCTTACTACTACCGACAGGCAGACATCACAGACCAACCCTGGGGAGAAAAGGTACTGTAATTTTTTGGAGGAGAATATACTTTATAGCATTCACTCACATCACCTACAGTGTTAATATTCCTCTTTTTGCCCACAGAAGATGTATGGAGTGTGTGTTCATCCCCGTTTTGGAGGCTGGTTTGCCATCAGAGGTTTGTTGGTGTTTGACGGTGTGGTGATGGGCTCTGAGTTAGTACAGGCCGTTCCCGCTGACTGTGTGCCATGCAGAGAGGCCAGGATACAGCTGCTGGAGGCTTTCAACTTTGACTGGAAGGTACAGGACCTAAGCACTCTTTGTTGGCCACTCACCATTTGTGGAGTTAAGGGTTTGCAAACTGTTTCATGTGAAGGACCTCCATTGGATGGCCTTTAGATAACAGACCCCCATCTGGTAATGGATTTACTGTCCCATGGTCTCCCTTTTGAGAATAGTTTCGCCATCGGTCTGCCCTGTAGGTAGTGAACTCTGTGCTTGTACATTCCTTTTGATGAGCTTAAAAAGTCACAAGGTATAAATTAATTCCCCTTTTTGGTGTCCTAGTCATAAGTGAGGGTGCTCAGTTTATCAAATCAAGATCAAGAAATGAAAATGTATTATTATTTTTTTTTTTTTTTTCAAATCCAGATGAATAATCCCAATATAACATTTTGGCGAAAATCGGGTATCCCAACATATAAAGCAAAATAACAATACCAAAACACAAAAAGCAGAAAAGAATGAACATGTTAAATTAACTGAGACATTAAAAATATTTTCTCTAAATATATCTTTCCCAGTTATGTAAAATAATCTCAGGATTAATGTGTATTTACAGTATAACTTTATTTTACTGTTCAATCTGAATTGTGGAGCTACATGTTCACTTTAATTGTCATTTTTGTCATTAGGACAGCAAATACAGAGACATCGTCCCTCCTGTCCAGAAATACTCCCAGAAGCAGCAGGAATACTTTTCCACTCCACCTGCCCAACGATTTGCTCTACTCAGGAGCTGGGGAGTCATACCAGACGATGAGGACAAGCTGAATACCGGCACGGACACGCAGGCAGAGATAGGTGCATATGGCTGACAGGACAGCGTGTGGGAGCATTGACTCCTTTGGACTTACATCCCCTCGTCTTACTCCATCCAGACTGTTTCACCGGCAGCATGTCAATTTAATTATAACACATTTAAGGATAAATAGGGTGAAGATGAAATCTATATTACGATGCAAGACTTACTGCTATATGGCTGCTATTCATATGGACACAATGCTGTTATTACAAGCTTGGACTTGTGAGATCATTAGGATCGACGGGAAAAGTTGCAATCTGTTGATGTCTGTACAATAAATCCTGCTATTGAGATTACTGAGTGAATCTGTATGAAGAAACTCAGTGTGACGATAAGCTTAGATGTTATTTCATTACAACAAAAAAAGGGGTTGATGCGTTTAGGCTTCATCCCTACGATGACCCTGACATGGTTAAGAGGTATACATGATGGAGTAAATATTTCAAAAATGGATAAGTAAGTGAATAAAAAAGCCTAAAACATTGTCTGGGAACATGTCACATGAGAACCAAAATATAATGTAGTTATGTATCACCACTGTAAAAAGGAGAAATTTCATTACACACTAAAAGTATTGAAAATAATGACACACAGGTTTGATTGTCGTGCCCGACACCAGGATTATTCATAGCTAGGTTTAGTTGGCTGATGCAGTTATGCTGGACAGGCTTACGTTTAGGTGGTTTAAAAAATTGTTTAGGGATTTTGGCTCTGTCCTACTGGATAAACAGAACTGCCCCTTAGATAATGGAGAATGCATGTGACATCCCCTATTCCCTGAGTCAACAGAGAAGTCAAACGGACAAAAAGTGAGCTTGTTTGAATCTTTTTATGAAATGGAGTCAGGTAATTGGGAGTTATTTTTTGCCATTGAACAAATCTTTCTGAAATATTAATAAATAATACAAAAATCCAGCCGTTATCCTGGATTCTTTTGTTGGACCGGGAGCAGTTTATTTCAAAGACATTTCCTGAGAGTTTAAAACAAGCATTGCTCCATTCCAAAAAACACCAGTAAATGTATAATAAATCAGCTAGTGGTATCTGAGATTGTGCCTCATCATACTCGCTAAACTGTCGGCTGGGTCCCAAGATGAAGGCACATAACTACTGTGGCCCTGAGAGCTGATTGCAATTTAAGAAAAGACATGCAAATAGACAAAACAAAACTCGTCAAATGAGTGTCCCCTGGAAACATTTTGTTCTGTTTGCAGCACCTTTCTGTCTTTGCATGTGTTATGAGACTTTGCAGCATGTGTTGTCAAATTGATGAAGATGATTTCTGAATTGGCTGGTGTTCTGTCTGTTTGTACGTGTTTTTTTTCTTGACAATTTGTATACATTTCACTAAAATTTACATTGTACATTAAAGTTTTCCTTTAACTAGAAATTAGAGACTAGAAACTAGAAATTTCACGTGTAATGTTGGAAAATCGTGTGAAGTCATGCTGGGTATGAGATATTCTAGGCCCAGACACAAATAATCGTAATGAAGCAGACCAAGATGAATAAAATGTACATGCCAAACAGCAGACGGTCAATCACTATCCCAATCATGTGCCATTCCTGTGAGGTGTTGGTAGTGCTGACTTGTTCATCAATGTGTTTGCGAATAGCCTTGAGATCCCTGCTCAGCTTCATCAGCTCTTCCACAGCTGGTTCTGTTTGGGCCAGAGGGTCTTTCACTGGAGTTACATCACCAGGGATGTTTCTACAACCTGCTTCTGGGACCGTGATGTGACTAATATTCTGTGATTCTGTTGAAAAGGAACAAAAGAGTTAATGACTGAGACTGACTTTTCCAGTAATCCCCATTTAATAGCAACAACAAAAATAATAATAATCATCATCATAAGAATAATAATGACCCCAGTTACCTCTGACAGGCCTTTTCATGCTGACTGTGACTGGGGATCTTTTTTTGGGAGGGATGCAAACCAGGCGAGCCAGATATTGTAAGACAAACACACTTAGCCAGTGTGGCAGTGCACTGTGCTCCCTGGAGTTAAGCTGGATATTAGTGATGAGCACCGTTTCCAACAGGCTTACAACCATCAGAGCCAGACTGATCAAAAAGAACACATCTGCAAGAAACAAAACAAACAAATGGATAATCTGGTATGTGAAGCAAATTGCTAATGCAGAAATGCCACTGCACAGCTTCCCACAATACAACAAATGCATACAAGAGAGAGCGAACAAAAAAAGCAAGTAATTTTTGCAGATGGTTAACTTTTGGTTTCACTTTAGTGAGTTGGTTTTGGTCATTTAAAAAGAACCACATGTGAAAACATCTTAAGATCTGTACGCAGGACTATGTTGGTTTGAGTAAAAGACCAGGATGGACAAAAAGTGAACATATTAGAATTAAGATCCACTGCATACACTCAACGATCTCTTCTACTCTTGATATACACGAGACACTTCACCCAATAATAGTCCTCAAATCTAAATCTAAATATTAGTTTGTGATGGTATGTGCAGCTAAGATGCTTAAGTAATTATAGACTATAGCTTTAAGAAAGATAAATATCATGTGAAAAATATGTTTGCAATGCTGTTTGGAATAAAATGAATAAGACTCACTAATAAGAGGTGGCGTGTCTCCAGTGACAGGCAGCAGTTCGTTCACAATAAGCAAGAAAACAGTGTAGCCCAGGATGAGGGTCATCTTAAAGGAGGATCGGTCCACATTCTCCGGAGGAAGCAGGAAGCTGAAGATGTCGACTGCGATGAGGAAGCAGCTGGGGATCAGGAGGTTCACCACATACAGCATTGGTCTACGTCTCAGAATGATCTAGGGAAGACGAATTGATACAATGTTAAAGGCACTTTAACCCTTTAGCATTTTAAAATAAATGTAATTCAATAAAGACATAGTGTGCAAGTGGTTGGACTGTGCAGAAGGAGCAGTTTGAGTGTCTCTGGATGTCACCACTGCAATCCATTGAATCCAGACTGATCAAAACTTCAGTTCCGGGCCAATGAGGAACCTATTTTTGGGTAAAGGACCACTCTGATTTAAAGAACCAATGTTGTGATATATCTGGTTGAAAACAGAATCTTCCAGTTATTTCAGCCATGATGTTTACCATAAGCATATTAAGGTATCAAACTTATTCAACGGTGATGATAAAAAACAAAATGTGCTTACGTGATGTTTGATCAGAGAGAAGTTTCCAGTTCCTAATACCAGCAAAGAGTCAAATATTTGGAAGTTCACAAATTCCCATTCCCCGTTGGTCTCTATAACGCTTTTAGACTCCTCTAGAACTTTTTCAGCTGTGCTGCCCTGACGGATCACTATATCTGAGCCTGCAATACAAAATTCAACAGTGCATCAAGTATTGGATAGCAGCCAAGCAGTATTGATTGTGATTCACTGATGCACATGGGTTTAAATGGAAACGTTTTCCTTTGAAAAAATAGACAATTTTTCCATTACCATAGTGCAGGTATGAGCCAGTGGTCAGTGTGCAGTTTTGAACGTCAAAGGGGAAAGTGTAGATTCCTAATTGGCAGCTGCTGACAAGTCGGAGCGGCTTATCATCATACACATGACCCGTGTTGTATAAGTAGACATAGGGAGTATCAGGAGAAACGGTCTCATCCATGCTAGAATAGAATATAAAATTAGAAAATGTTATCTTCTTTGGGACTTGCAGTGGCACCATACTTATATTATTATTTATGAAAATATACTGCCTGTTCTTTTATCTTGACATATAAGTCACTTCAAGGGTGAGATTTGGCCTATTTGTTGACCCCAAAGGCTGCCTCTCACTTACATCTCTGCAATGCTAATGTCTGGGACCCAAAGCGATTCTCGAGGGACAGAAACTCTTCTGGTTCCACATTCCTTTTCATCCCAGCTCAGCCCATGTATGTGCCACTCCTACAGTAAACAGCAGCATCCAAAATCTAAACCACAGTATCAATACTGAAGAATTTCATTCCAAATGACCCACATTTCCAGAAAAAAAGACTCTTTCAGATGTAAACTTGTCAAATGATTTTTTAACAAGCATTACTATCTAAAATGATGAAATTATATTTTGTCTGTAAACTTACAAGGACTTGCCATAACGAAGTGGTAAGGCTCTGTTCTTTTTCATTCTGTGAATGAGACATTTGTCATTTCACATTATATTATTACACATTGTAGATCACCTTTCATGATTATATATATTTCTTATTTTCATTACAAATGAATGAATGAGGACAAATAAAATGATACTCACCACTCCTAAAATTCCCACCACAGTGAGAGTGACACTTACACTCAGTGGTTGTGAAAAATCTTTTACAGGACGAATGAACTTCTTGGAGAATACATTCTTCTCTAGTTCAGCAAATAAGGCTTCAGGAGTTGGACTGCTACAATTCAATGTTGCTACAAAACCTGAGGTAAGAACAACAGAAAATGAATAAACAAGGAACAAGTTAGTCTTGTTTCTCCAGCTTCAAACCCAAGCGGCCCCCACCACTCCATCTGCTTCTTTATTTCAGAAACATCAACTCCATCAACTGATTAATTCACACGTGACTCAACTGGATAGTTTGGCAATGTTAACATTCTCAGTCCTCGGACTACAGAAGGTCAACTTTCCTTTAGATGACGGTGATATGGTTGTCAAATTTTAGGAGTCATTTTACTAGTTTGGTAATTATTACTTCTAATTTAAATCATAAAAGTACAGACTTAAAACTAAATTAATGTCTGTTTTATAAGTTTTTCCTCATACATTTCTTGCTTACTTCACCTACAGTACATTTGCATCATTTTTTCTTCACCGTGGTTTCAAATACAAAGGAAAGACCACGATGAATATGCTTCCCTGGACCTCTTCCACACTATTTTCTATCTGTTTTAACCTTTTCATCTTCATTTTCCATGTTATACAATTTCTTTAGAGTGCCATAGGCAAAATAGGCATTTCCTTTTTTACTATTCGATAATTGTATATAATATGTGTAATTCTATAGAAAAATGCATCTTCTTTCCTCCTGTATTTGCTCTGTTCATGCAAGTACTTTGAGCTCAATTTTTTTTGTATGAACGGTGTGAATTTATAATACATAATATACATTATTAGATATGTACATCATGAGCAACGCTCACTATCGCATTACGATTTAAACTGTAAGTGATTTATTGTTTTGTCTTGCTTTTCATGATGTTTGAACGTAGTGAGCAAAAACTAGACTTTAGTTGTATCTCTCGTCGAATAGTCACCGTCTGCCTGGCAGTTAAAAATATTGAAATTTTATCATTAGTTTGCTTTTCAACGTGAACATGTTCATCCTTCAATTTTGCATATTTAATAGAATTCTTTCCATCTTACCGTGTAGCAGCATGAAACACATTAGGACGAGCTCAGCTGTCTTCGCCTCTGTCATTTTGTCCAAATCGACTGAAAAGTGTCTTATTTCGAAAGTAAACGAGTTTATTCCGTATGATAATTTTTGGCGCTGATGTTGACCTTTCGTTACGCAATAGCAAGAAATTCTGCATAAACACGCCTTTGGGTCATTTGCACAGTATGACTGACCTAAAAACTGTGTGTTGGGGCTCCTGTTTTGAAACTCTTCCCTTACTCACATGACAAATAAGAGTTTGAGTTTTGCTAAAATAAAGTCAAACTTTTCAATGATGCCCCATGTATGATAACTGTAATGTACCGTGTCTCCGGAGTCCACATCTCACTTGAGGAATGATGAGCTGGTGTGATCAGACGGTTATGGTGCTCATCAGCCTCCATCATCTCTCCCAGTCCGTAACCTGGGCTTCATCACAGCCAAGTTTCGATACCAAGAAACTCAACTGTTATGCTAGCGGGTTTGAATGGAAATTTAGCCAGCGAGCTAACTTGGTCATTGTGGCCGGTATACTGCGAATGAACCGCCATACTAGCGGGACTCGATGGGAAATTTGGTCCATATGGCCCAGAACAAATTTGGGAACGTAACATTGGTAGTGAGGGGGTCTGAGGACAGCCGGAGGGACTCAGCCACACACTATGGCTAAGCGAGTCGTTAACATTAGCATGGGCTACCGGGTGGCTAGGCTAACAGCACCAGACGAGAGTGGGAATCTGTGTTTTGGACTCAGATCCAATTTGGCTTAGGTGGCTCGGAAACACCACGGATCAGGTACAGACGATGGGTTCTCAATTTATTTATTATGGAATGCCGGTATCTTCTGTTAACATAATCTGCAAGCCTTCACTGACGTATAGACAGCTAATTTACAGGAGTGCATGTGACCGGATGTTTACAAGAACGACATTCCGGTTGCGTCTTCATCCCCGCAATCATGCTCGATTTTTTCGTAACAGTGGAATGTTTAAAACATCAAACGATTTCTTTATTGTTGCTTACCGTATAGGTATTATTTTACTATTATTATTATTTTATTTTATTATTATTTATTATTTCACTTTTTAAACGTAACGTCAACCACCGGAAACGTTACCCAGCAACAACAATTATGAAAAAAAATGTTTTTCATGGGACACGAAGAATAAAAATAAGATTATTCGTAAACTTTTTCAACAAAAGTAGTCTACACCTTCTGCCTTATCATATTAGTCCATTTTTGTTAGAGATATTTGTTGGGGAAAAGTTTGGCTATTGCCGCACATGTTTTTTATAAACTAACAAAGTCAACGAAATATAATTTAAAATGCTTCACAGGTTCTATCCATTACTTATTATTATCTATTTATTATTATACTAACTTATACTTATTATTTACAGAAACTCAAAAAAAGACATTGATGCAAGCTGTATCTTCTGTGGAGAACTCAAGAGAACCAGTGGTTCAATTATTTTGATCTTGTGCGCACACAAAACAAATGAGTAAATTGTCTTGATTTACTATGGGCTATCGTCATAGTATTGTAACAAACAATACAAATATATTGTTTGTCATCTGAAATGATAGAAGGATTTTTTGAAAGTTATCCCTAAGGATTTTGACTGTTAGTTAATTCTATTCAATTCAATGATTCTTTAATATCCTTACAGGGCAATTCTTGTTCAACTTAAAAAGCACGTATCAACATTAGACAAACAATTCACCACCATCAACTTGACATAGTAAACGAGTAGAAAAAAGTAAAAGTGTATCCATAGTACAGTAATAATTAGTGGACTTATAATATCAATTAAGACAAATGGCTAATAACAACAACAATTACTGTAGGAATAAAGGAGCCTTGAGCTCTGGAGCCTTTGAGCTCCTGACCCTAGGGAACCTGTACTTCTCCAGATGTAAGGGTGGAATGGATCGGCTAGGACAGCGGTGGCCTAGGACAGTGGTGCAGGAAGGATGGAGTGTAGCACCTCTACAGTAAGTGCAGGAATGTCAATGCAACTCATTCCAAATATACTGTGATATAGTAGAAATATACATACACACATTATATATACTCCATACAATAGAATGGCACTTTCAATGTAAACAATGTAAACGTCACACGTGTAGGGATGGGGTTGGCAATAAAAGCCTTGCATGATGTGACTTCAACTGTCCAACCAAGTCATGCTCAATATGAGTTATTCCAGGTCCACATACAGCCAATGGTGATGAAGATGACCAAGGTGAAGACGATGTAAAGGCCAAACAGTAGACGGTCGATCACTATCCCAATCATGTACCATTCCTCTGAAGTATTGGTACTGTTTAATTGTTTGTCAATGATTCGGCGAATAGCCCTGAGATCCCTATTTAGCTTCATCAGCTGTTCCACGTCTGGCTCCAGAGGGACTTTCAATGGATTTACATCATCAGGGATGCTATTACGCCCTGCTGCTTGGACCATGACCTGATTGATGTTTTGTGATTCTGTTAGAAATAAACAAAAGAGTTAATCACTCAGATTGCTGATCATTTCTAGTCATCTCCATTTAGTAATAATTATAATAATGATGGCCCGAGTTACCGTGAACAGGTACTGTCATGGAGACGGTTTTTCGGTTTAGATTCTTGGGAGGAACGCAAACAAAATAAGCCACATATCGTAAAATGAAGACCCTCAGCCAGTGTGGCAGTGGCTTGTGCTGCCTGGAGCTGAGCTGTATATTAGTGATGAGCAATGATTCCAACAGACTGACAACCATCAGAGCTAGACTGAGCAAAAAGAACACACCTGCAAGAGACAAAGCAAACAAATAGATAATCTTTTATGTGGAGCAAATTTCTAATGCCGAATAACCAGTGTACAAGCCCCCCTCCCCCAGATGCATACAAGAGAGAAAACAAGAACAGTAAAGTCGATGTACCTCAAAAGTGCATACTAAGAAGGTGAATTTTTTGTAACGCAAACCTCCCAGGGCTAAACATTTGAGCAGGTAGGTTTGTAGCATAATTTACACAACACTACCAACATACGACAAAATATTATCATAGCATAAGGACATCATATTCGAGATTAGCACTGAGACAGAAAGGTTGTGAAGTAAAGATAATGAATTTGTGAACTGAACTTATGACAATAGGAAGACAAACTGTGGAGAAACTTGTAGCACTTTTAATTGATTTGTACATTATGAAAAGATACAACAATCCACTTTGTGGTATAATTTATGGTTTAAAGGACCTCTAGACTGGCCATACAAACAAAACTACAACCATCTGAGATGTGAGCAAAGTCTGGGTGTTCATAAATGAAAAAGGGATCCACTTTTATGTCCTGAATCTTTGGACTCTATGGCACTGAGAAAGATAACCAAAATGTGAAAAATAAGTTAACAACACTGTCAGGAACAAAAATCTGTTAGACTTACTAATAAGAGGTGTTGTGTTTCCAGTGACAGGCAGCAGTTCATTCATGTAGACCAAGAAGACGGTGTAGCCCAGGATGAGAGTCATCTTAAAGGAACATCGGTCCACACAGTCTGGAGGCAACAGGAAGCTGAAGAGGTCGACTGCGATGAGAGAGCCGCTGGGGATCAGGAGGTTGGTCACATACATCCCTGCTCTTCGTCTCAGAATGATCTTGGGAAGAAAAATCGATACATTCCACGATTGAAAATTGAGATATTAATATAACTCATTAAATACACAGTGAGCAGGTGGATGGGCATTGCAGAGGGAGTTTGACTGTCTCTGGATGTCACCAATGCAATCCATTAAATCCAGACTGAGTTCCTGGCTAATGAGGAACCTTCAAACGTCTTGGATCCATCATCTGCTAAGTTTGATTGACATATTAAAATGCAGTCTGTAACGTTTTACAAATTACACCCCATCCCCATTATATCCTTGTTAATTGAGTGTTTTGCTCTGGTGCAGCCCCGATGCATGAATCTGATTTGGAAAAAAAAACACAAGCCAACAGGATTCTTGCAATGGCCACGTTCAAATTGCTTCCACAATTGTCAATCATTGCTCATTGTTCAATCCCTATTCCACCCACTACACAAACATACAGACTGTTAGTTCAAAGGAACAGAAGCTTCAGTTGTTTCAGACAGAAATGTGCTTACGTGGTATTTGACCTCAGAATAGCTCATATTGCGCACACTCAGGACATGGAGAAATACTTGGATGTTTAGAAGCTCCCACTCCCCGTTGGTCTCCATAACATCTCTAGACTCCTGTGTAATGCTTTCATCTGTGTCTCCCTGAAGGATCACTATATCTGAGCCTGCAATACAAAATTCAACAGTGCATCAGGTATTGGACAGCAGCCATAATATTGAATTATTTGTGATCTTCACTAATGCACATAGCTGGACCTGGAAAAGCTGTTGTCATACATGCCATGTTTGTTTGTTTTTCTTTTGAAAAAATACCAAATTACCAATGTGCAGGTATGATGCCAAGGTCAGTGTACAGTTTTGAACGTCAAAGGGGAATGTGAAGATTCTGAATTGGCAGAAGGTGACAATCGTCATCGGAATATCATCATACACACGACCCGTGTTGTATAAGTAGACGTAGGGAGTGTCAGGAAAAATGATCTCGTCCATACTAGAACAAAATAGAAAATTATGAAATGTTATCTTCTTTGGGATTTACGATAATACCATACTTATATTATTAATTAGATATCATTAGATTTATGAAAAACAATTCAAATTTTAGGTAACCTCAAAAACAGAAATAAAGGAAAGAGAAAGTGTATTAGAGACATACCTTATGTTCTTTTTTAAATTGACATAAAAACCACTTCAAGGGGGACATTTGGCCTATTTTACTTTTACTTACTACTGTGCAATGATGATGTCTGGGACCCAAAACAATTCTCGAGGGACAGAAACTCTTGTGGTTCCACATTCCTCTTCATCCCAGCTCAGCCCTTGTATGTGCCACTCCTACATTAGACAGCAGCATCCAAAATCTAAACCCTTGCATCAATTCTTAAGGGTTTCATTCCAAAATGCCACACATTTCTGGAAAAAACTACTTTAAATTCATTTTTTTACTTTCAATTCAGCAATAACTTAGCAAAAACTAATTGTATTCTTTGTCAATTTTTTCAGCATAAAGCATAAATGAAATGATGAAATGATATTATATCTGTAAACTTACAAGAACTTGCCATAACGAAGTGGTAAGGCTCTGTTCCTTTTCATTCTGTGAATGAGACATTGGTCATTTCACATTATATTATTACACGCACACTAAAGTTCACCTTTCATGATTATATATATTTCTTATTTTCATTACAAATGAATGACTAAGGACGAATAAAATGATTCTCACCAGTCCTAAAATTCCCACCACAGTGAGACTGACAGTTACATTGAGTGGTTGTGAAAAATCTTTTACAGGACGCAGGAGCTTCTTAGAGAACAAATTTGTCTTTAGTTCGGCAAATAAGGCTTCAGGAGTTGGACTGCTACAATTCAATGCTGCTATAAACCCTGAGGTAAGAAAAACAGAAAATACATAAATTAAGGAACAAATTGGTCTTGTTTCTCGAGCTTCAAACCCCACCAGCCCCCTCCACTCCATCTGCTTCTTTATTTCAGAAACATCAACTCCTTCCTCTTTATGATATGAGTAAAAATTATCAGGATACAATGGAGAGAGAGAAAATTGTTTTGGGTATTTTTTTTTTTATTAATTCACACATGTGACTGAGTTGTATAGTTTAGTAATATTTACATTCTCAATCATCGGACCGCTCGAGGTCAGTTTTCCTTTAGATAATTGGGGTGAGGTGTTTGTCAAATTTATGGAATAATTGTACAAATTTGGCAACTATTAATTCTCACTCAAAGTTGTAAAATATACACTTAAAAATGTATACGTTTTTCCATTCTGTCGAGTTTTTACTTTTTTATCGACTTCATTTTTTATATTTTTCCTCTAAATAATACAAATGCAAAATTAATTTCCTTCTCTATAAGTGCATACTTTATGTCTAATTTGAACATATGCATCTGCTTGCCTCCTGTATTTTCTCTGTTTAAACAAAGCACTTTGAGGTAAAAAAAAAAATATATGAGCAGTGTAAATTTCTTATGATTAATATATCTATATATAGTGTATATGTATTTAGACTTCATAACCAACACTATTGCATCATGATTAAAATTTTACTTATATTATTGCACACGTATTGCTATTCATGATGTTTGGATAAAGAGAGTACAGAGTAGCATCTATTTGTTTCTCGTGAGTCACCTTCAGGCTTACAGGTATTCGTCAACTTGAAATTGTTCCCGTTATTAGTTTGTATATCAATAGAATTCTTTCCGCCTTACCGTGTAGCACCATGAAACAGATGAAGATGAGTTGAGCTGACTTTGCCTCTGTCATTTTGTCCAAATGAAGTCAAAGTGCCTTATTTTGAATAGAAAGGTTTTTGACACCAATGTTGAACTTTCGTTGTGCAATAGCAACATGTTCTGCAGGAACACGCCTTTGGGTCATTTGCACACAGGTAAAACTGTGAGCTGGGGCTCTTGTTTTCCAAGTCTTCTCTTATTCACATGACCATTCAGAGATTAAGTTTTGCTTAAATGAAGTCAGACCTTTCATTGATGCCTCATACGTGATGATTGACATCTATGGGTGAAGGTGTGAAGACCCTCCCTCTGTCTTACCGGAGACATACATACCTCTAATTTATTATCTGATTCTATTGTGACCTAACTTGATTGAGATTTATTTTATTTAATATGGTTTCCAATTGATCTGTTTCGTAGTTAATATTTACAACATTTGGAGTTAGGCTGCAACAATCTCGGTTTTACACACAGACACATTTTAGGCGGCATTATGCATTAATCTGTCACTGGGCCTGACCAGGTGATTGGACAGGTCTTACTAATCTGTTAACGCTGCCCTGCATATAATGTGCATACAGTACATAAGCTCTCATAATGAAAGTGTTTTATTTAATGTTTACATGAACGTGAAGAATGAACAAACATAAACAATGAAAATAACCACCAGTAGTCTTCAAAAACCAGGCATCGCCGTCCAAGAAGGGTTGACTTGAGGGCAACTGGAGTTGGCAGAAGATACTTGAAGATGTTTCGCCCCTCATCCAAGGGGCTTCTTCAGTAAAATTTATTAAATTGAGATTATTACAGCACATTATTACAGTACAACTAAAAATCTCGTAATGTTAATTATGAAACAGAGTCAACACTTTGGACACCAAATTTAATTCAATAAATCTCATGAAAGTTAGGTTGAAATGGAGTCAGATAATATATTAGAGGTTTGCATTTCGTCTGTAGCAGAGGAGGATTTTCACACCTTCGCTTGTATCACTGGTTTACGTCATTGGGGCCAGGCACAAGTTATTTACAGAGTAATAATAAAAGCCTTCAGCTCAGTGTGGTTGGGCTGGAAGTGATTCTTTCCAAAGCCAAATTCGGAGAGCTTAAAATAGGGACTGCTTCATTCCCAAAACACCATGACTCAATGAATATATTACAAAACCCCCAGTGGTATCACAGGCTGTGCCTCAATACAATCCAAGTATACTGAGATATAGTAGAATACACCTACACACATTTTTCATACACGTCATACATTTCATTTACTTTCGATGTAAATAACAGACACTTCACTTGGGTAGCGATGGAATTGGCAATAAAAGTCTGACATGATTTGGTTTCAACTGTCCAACAAAGTCATGTTCAATATGAGCTGCTCCGGGTCCAGATACAGATAATGGTGATGAAGCTGACCGTGATGAAGATGATGTAAATGGCAAACAGTAGACGGTCGATCACTATCCCGATCATTTGCCATTCCTCTGAGGTGTTGGTGCCATTGAAGTGCATGTCAATGTGTGTGCGAATAGCCCTGAGATCCCTGCTCAGCTTCATCAGCTCTTCCACGTCTGGCTCCATGGAGGCCACAGGGGCTTTCAATGGATTTACATCTCCAGGGTTGCTTTTACACCCTGCTGCTGGGACTGTGATGTGATTGATATTCTGTAATTCTGTTAGAAATAAACAAAAGAAAGTTAATCACTCAGATTGCTGATCATTTCTAGTCATCTCCATTTAGTAATAATTATGATAATGATGGCCCCAGTTACCGTGAACAGGTACTGTTATGGAGACGGTTTTTCGGTTTAGATTCTTGGGAGGAATGCAAACAAAATAAGCCAGATATCGTAAAATGAAGACCCTCAGCCAGCGTGGCAGTGCCCTGTGGTTTCTGGAGCTGAGCTGGATATTAGTGATGAACACTGTTTCCAACAGACTGACAACCATCAGAGCCAGACTGAGTGAAAAGAACACACCTGCAAGAGACAAAGGCATACTCTTGTATGTCAGGAAAGTTACTAATGCAGAATAACCAGTGTTAAAAAATAAAAGAGAAAACAAAACAAGAAGAGTAAAGGTGATGTACTTCAAATGAATAAAACAAGGTGAAGTTTTTCGTAATGCAAACATGCCATGCACATGAAACCTGTCCCATCTCATCTGAAAAAACAACAACAAACAACAAAAAGCTTCCATACAAACATAACTACAATCACCTGAGATGTGAAGAAGAGGTCTGACAGCTCATGAATGATAAGAAGACTAAAAAGGGAACTACGGTAAAGTCCTGCACTTCTAGACTATGGCATTAAGAAAGATAAATAAAATGTGAAAAGGAATAAAAATCTGTCAGTCTCACTAATAAGAGGTGTCCTATCTCCAGTGATAGGCAGCAAGTCGTTCATGATGAGCAAGAAGACGGTGTAGCCCAGGATGAGGGTCATCTTAAAGGCGGATCGGTCGACACTCTCCGGAGGCAACAGGAAGCTGAAGAGGTCGACCGTGATGAGGAAGCTGCTCGGGATCAGGAGGCTCACCACATACAGCCCTGGTCTACGTCTCAGAATGAGCTTGGGAAGGCAAACGGATACATTGCATGAATGAAAATTGAGATATTAATAGAATTAATTTATTGCACAGTGAGCAAGTGGGTGGACATTGCAGAGGGAGTTGGAGTGTCTCTGGATGTCACCAATGCAATCCATTGATTCCAGACTTATATCCTTGTTCATTGAGTGTTCAGATTGCCTCCACAATTGTCAGTCACGCTCAATGGACAAACAAAACACAGCTGCACCCTCTGTGTCCCTCCTCCTCATATAGCATACTGGACACGGGCCTCTGTTCTGGGATGAGCAGAGTTGCAACAGGTAGGGAAGGGGCAGACATTGTTCACTCCCTATTCCACCCACTACACAAACACACAGACTGTTAGTTTAAAGGAACAGAAGCTTCTGTTGTTTCAGACATGGCTTATACATAAGCATATTAAAGTTTCACAATTAAATGGATGCTAAAATATGAAATGTGCTTACGTGGTATTTGACCTCAGAGTAGCTTGTATTGCCCAATTTCAGCTCAAAGGGAAATACTTCCAGGTTCACAAGCTCCCACTCCCCGTTGGTCTCCATAACACCTTCGGATTCCTCCAGACTTTCTTCAGCTGTGCTGCCCTGAAGGACCATTACATCTGAGCCTGAAGTATGGTATTCAACAGTGCATTAGGTATTTGATAGCCATACAGTGACATTGTATGTATGTGTAAAATGTACAGTAAAATCCTTGTTTGTTTGGGTTTTCAAATAACCCCCACTGTTTCATATCGACAGTTTTGCTATTACCAAAGTGCAGGTATGATCCCATGGTCAGTGTGCAGTTTTGAATGTCGAAGGGGAACGTGTAGATTCCTAATTGGCAGGAACTGATCACCCTGATCGGCTTATCATCATACACATGACCAGTGTTGTATAAGTAGACATAGGGAGCATCTGGAGAAATGGTCTCTCCCATACTAGAATAGAATAGAAATAGATGAAATGTTCTTTGGGATTAACAGTAGCACCATACATATATTATTACATGAACATCAGATTTATTACAAACACGTTAATTTTGATTTATCCTCAAAAAGAAAATACATCACTGATATGTTGTATGGGGTTTTTTTGTGTTTTTTTTTGTATGAGATTTGGCCTATTTGTTGACCTTAAATGCTGCCTTTCACTTACATCTCTGCAATGGTGATGTCTGGGACCCAAAGCAATTCTCGAAGGAAAGAAACTCGTGTGGCTCCACATTCCTCTTCATCCCAGCTCAGCCCATATATGTCCCACTCCTACAGTAGACAGCAGTTTGCTAAATTAAACCATTGCAACACTACTAAAAGTTGTGAAGGGTTTTAAACATCCATTTAAATTGCAACTGATGACTTGGAAACGTCAAGGGATCCCCCAGTAAAGTCCAGAAGAAGTAGCTGTGGAAAAGGACATTTGGGCTGTTCTGTTGTCCCTGTTGCTAGTGTGACCCTGACCAGGATTTAGCGAGTTAGACAAGGATGGATAAACATCTGAAATTCTTAATATTTTGTCTGTATACTTACAAGGACTTGCCATAAGTAGGTCACAAGGCTCTGTTCTTTTTCTTTCTGCGAATGAGACTATTTTAATTTCATTTTACTATTATATTTGATATTTTATGATTATACTACATCTAATATTAAAACCGTACTCACCACTCCTATAACTCCCACCACAGTGAGACTGACAGTTACATTAAGTGGGGAAGAAAAACTTTTTACAGGGCGCCAGTGCTTTTTCAATAATAACTCCTTCTCCAGTTCAGCAAATAAGGCCTCGGGAGTTGGACTGCTACAATTCAACGCTGCTACAAACCCTGAGGTAAGAAAACAGAGAATAAATGAAATAAAATGCTACACAAACTCTGCCGACATCCTCATGGTACCAATACAACAAGATGATCCACTTCTTATTTAGATGTAATTTTTCAAACTATGAAGATGTGTAAATGCATCATTAAGAGAGGTAAAAGTCATTTTGACACAAGTACAAAAGGTGCAGCCAGAGATTTAACCAGAACAAAGAACACTATGGTAGAAACATTAGATCCCTTAACACTCAGCCTCTGGTTATTCCAAGAATTCAGACTTGCAGGAAAAATATTCAAACTTAATAATTTATTTGTGTTCCAATATTAAAATAATCAATCTTTAAACATTGTTTAACTGTGCACATTATATCATTAAATCAAATATACAAACAGTTCTACAATACAAACAATTCTTTCCATCTTACCGTGAAGCAGTGTGAAACTGATGATGAGGATGAAGATGAGCTCAGCTGGCTTTGCCATGTTTTTCGTCATATTTCCATCAATCCTTATGATGATCTTTGAAACTGACTCTTCGTCATGCACGACAGGATAGCAAGATACTCTGCATGATGATGAGTCATTTAACTGTGTAAGTGACTGTTATAAAATTGTGTTCAAATAATCTTCTCTCAGTCACATGACTTGTGTAGTGTAAACAGACATGGTAATTTGCAAGTATTTTATTGTCCTGTCAGCTTGCCATGTTGGATAAAGGAGTACGTGAGGACAGAGAATTATAATATATATATAAACATGTCAGTTATAAACAGATCGTACATAATAAGCCATACAGCAAAAAATTACTTCAAATACACAGTACGACACAATGCGTAGAGTAAACTTTGCTTCAGTATTTTAATAAAAGTCATCCTTGCCTTTTTTTAATCTCAGTGTTAAGAAGTTACTGAACTCACATTTTTCCATCACAGTATAATTGGTTGAGTTTTTCTCAAAAAAAAAAAAAAAAAAGTTGTCAAACCTTTCATGTGATGCCTCATACATTTATGATTTGCATTGAGTTCAGAGTTAATGTATTGTTTGAAATGCTGATCCACGACTTACTCTACAGCTATACATTAGACACTTCAATCAATCTATCTTTAAATAGATAATTCCAACGTTACTCTACATAATTTGTATGACAGCTGAAAAGCATGATTGCCTATAATATAGTATTTTGCATTGTCTCTTACTTGAACGATATCCAAAGACAGGAGGAATCTGAATATCTTCTCTCTCTCTCTTTGTGTGCTTCACCAAGAGATTAATCTTACAACACCACATTTAAACAAGAGTGTGGGCTATCATGGGAGTACGTTTTACTGGTTGGGTGTATTTACCTTGGCACTGTGTCAAGGTAATGAGACATTAGCAGCACCATCTGCAAATAAAGTAGGCTTCACTTTTGGTAAATGCATGCCGCAGGATACCGCAGAGTATTCAGTAGAATAACACATCCATGCAACAATTAACTATCCCGCTCATCCGAGTCAGCAGCCCATCTTAGCAATCATTGGTTGACAGGACCATACTTGGCATGGGGCTCAATCCCATGACTTTGCTGTGAAGCAAGAGTGCTAACCACCGCATAATCTGTGCATCAAATATGCTTGGATATTTGATGTATTTCTAATGGACAAATTTGATGAAACATGATGCAGAAATTCTTTATTTGTACTGTATTCTACATATACTCTATATAAACTTATGCACAGTGCATCCGTAGCGTATAGTGATATGTCTGATTCCATAAAATCACATTAAAATATATTGAGATAAATTATAAAAAACGTATTTGGACAAATCTCTTCTTTCACAAAGGCTACAACAAACTACTTTATTACTTTCAAAATTAAAAGTGCAAACTTTATCAACTACATCTGTACATGTTGTTATCTGTATTCTACAAATAGATTTCTACACATATACCCGGTGGGGAAAAAAGAACATGAAAAAGTCCATGAATAGACTTCTCCTTTCTATTTTCCCCAGTAATTAACATTCACAGGAGAATAATTACACCAAAATGCAGAAGGTGACCCACATTATACATTCAACTGATAATGAAAGAGTATAATTTGCATAAAGTCCACGTTTTCAAAAAACCCCACAAGGAAGAAATTGTCCAGGATGTACATTTCAGAGCTCCGATGGTCCAAAGATATGGAGTAAATGTAAGAAAAAAAGCAGAGAAATGACTCAAACGTTGCTAGATTGCACCCACAGACTGATGATGGTTATGAAGCTGACTGTTACAAACAGAATGTAGAGGCCGAAGAGCAGGCGGTCAATGATGAAACCCACCTGCATCCAGTCCTCCGAGCTCCGGCTCTCACTCAGATGCTGGTCCACCTGAAGACGGATGTTGTGGAGGGTTCTGCCCAGTCCCCTCAGCTCCTCCAGGGCCTTGTCCTCCCCCAGTGCTCCCCTCAACATTGGAGGATTCTCACCAGCTTCTACTCTCTCTCCCACTGGAGCACAGCCTTTCATTTCCACTGTAGAGTGAATACTTAACATCATTATTTCATCGTTTGATTACTGTAAGATTCCACACACGTGGGCCGTCATACCTTGTACTGCAGGATTTTGGAAGATTGTGTCTTCTTCATCTCTCGGCTTTGGATGAAGGCACACCAAGCGGCCCAGAAACTCAAGCATAAAGACTCTCACCCAGCGAGGGACCGGTGTGACGATCGCAGGGCCACAGAGCAGGTGGGTGACGAGGAGAGTCTCCAATAGACTGGCCACCATCAGAGCCAGACACAGACAGAAGAACACATCTGGGATGAGAAGAAGAAGCAAAACATAAAATCCAAGGGATGTCAACCCTTTAGTAGTAGTATGGACAGTTTTCATCCCAATGAGATGCACTTAATGGTGGTAAATGGTGGTAGTGAATCTTGGACATGAATTTGATCAGGGCCTTTTGTTGGCATGTGACCTGTTGATAAAAATGATAAACCTCACCTTACTCGTGATTTATCAGATAATAGGCAGGTTGATGTCAATGAGTACTTTGTTTTGTGAGTGACTTTCTTTTATTCCATTTTCTGGTGAGTATTCCTGTGCTCTGACTCTGCATGGTGTCTCTTCATTCTAGGCGACTCAGCCTGGGGCAAAGGGTGTGGTTGTGTTCAATCAAGTCATTGCCAATGTGGTTCACGGTGAGAAATTCAGTCATTGCTGTTAGTGTCATTTTACTAATAGTTTTTAAATAAAGACATAAAGAGTGTTGTTTTTGTGTTTGATTTGACCCCTATTTGACTTTCGTTTTCATGTCATGTTTTC